>PQWD01011929.1:0-21694 GCA_019425675.1 Leucinodes orbonalis
TGAGGTTCAAATTCTCCGCCACCACGTACGAATGTGTTTTCGAATTTTCGTTTGTTCGAAGTTTCGAAGTTCTTACGGTGAAGGAAAAACCATCGCGAGGAAACCTTCATGCACGCTGCGAAGAGATTCGAAGGTTTGGTGTGAAGTGTCCAATCGCACTGGGCCGCGTGGACGATTAAGGCCTAATCACTCTATACGGGGAGGCTCGTGCCCCTCGGTGGGGACGTTTAATGAGCTGATGATGTTCAAAAGTGTAGCTGATAACAGCTGGGTAAGTAGTGTGGTGGCGGTACAGACGGGCGGGCTGTGTGCACACGACGTTCGGCGAGGGCGCTGCGGCGCTGGCGGGCCGGCGGGGCGCGCGGCCGGCGCAGCTGGCGCTGTTCGCGCGAGGGGCTCGTGGTGGCGGCGTACGCGCGCGGGCACCTCGCCGCATACTCCTTGAACGGCGCCACGCTCAGACACCACACGCACAATGACAACTTCCAGGTACCCACACGTAGCATACACCACGGTTGCCAACCCCGAAACGAAATTCCTCGTACATACGCAGCTCAAAATCTCGTATTTTGACTTTAGAGCCTCGTACATCTAAAGAAAACGCTATTATCAAAAAAATACTAAATAAAATTAAAAATTTTTTTGCTTCCTACTAAAAAAAACATCACTTTGTGATAGAGACGACTAATGTATAGAACAAATTATTTTAATGATTGGGGTTTTCCCGGTTGACATAGCTACTACAGTCTGCGTACAATGATCGCTAAAAGCGACCAATAGATTTTTTTTGTGTAAAGTTCAATTCTGATATATATGTCTCTAATTTTTAATATTTAGCATAGTCATAATACAAAATCTCGTACAATTATGTACGAGGTTGATAGTGTCCTCGTACCTCGTACTGAAGGCCACAAATCTCGTACTTGTACGAGGAACCTCGTACGTTTGGCAACCCTGCACTACACACCGCGAGATGGTGTCGCCACTGGAACATACCATACTCGTTGGGTAACTAACACATGAACATGAGATTTTCTATTAATTTTTCGCAGTAGCGTTAGAGCTGCTTCTACCGACTAGTACCTGCAGCCGTAACAAAACTTTTGGACAAAGGCCTAATGATTGTCATTAGGGTTCCCAAGTCGGGAATTTTATCTTCACAGATTTTCATTTTTACTATCTTATTAAAAACATACACGTCGAGAAATAATTACTCTTCTAAACAAACATTGAGCAATTTAACACTTATTAAATTTTTAGTTTGCAAGGTTGCTCTGCTTGTGTATTATTGAGTATTATATATTGTATATTTCTGCTTTACGGACTGTAGTACAGTACAATTAATGAAGAGTAAGGTGTGTTAAATAACCAAACTCCACGAGTGTTGTTTATACACTAATTATCATAATAAAGTAATATTGAATGATCGCAGTGCAAGCTCAAGTGCTTGTACATGCTCAGTGCATTACGCAACCCCGGTGTGTGTTGCACAGCCCGGACCAGCCCCGGCGTGCATTGGCCGCGTGTCGTATGCGTGACGTTGTCCGTGTGTGTGCAGTCCTGGTGCTCCCGGTGCGGCGAGTACCTGGTGTGCGGCGGCACGACCGGCGTGGTGGAGGTGTGGCGCGCCTTCACCCTCGCGCCGCTGTACGCTTCCCGCCGTGCGGGCGCCCGTGTGCAGCCTGCCTGGCGCTCTCGCACGACCAGAGGTACCCACACACCGACACACCGACACACCGACCACGCACACAGTGACGCCTTCCCGCCGTGCGGGCGCCCGTGTGCAGCCTGGCGCTCTCGCACGACCAGAGGTACCCAACACCGACAAACCGAACACGCACACAGTGACGCCTTCCCCGTGCGGGGCGCCCGTGTGCAGCCTGGCGCTCTCGCACGACAGAGTACCCACACACCGACACACCGACACACCGACACACGCACACAGTGACGCCTTCCGCCGTGCGGGGCGCCCGTGTGCAGCCTGGCGCTCTCGCACGACCAGAGGTACGCACCACACCCGCACACCGACACACGCACACAGTGACGCTTCCCGCCGTGCGGGCGCCCGTGTGCAGCCTGGCGCTCGCACGACCAGAGTACCCACACACCGACACACCGACACACCGACACACGCACACAGTGACGCCTTCCCGCCGTGCGGGGCGCCCGTGTGCAGCCTGGCGCTCTCGCACGACCAGAGGTACCCACACACCGACACACCGACACACGCACACAGTGACGCCTTCCCGCCGTGCGGGGCGCCCGTGTGCAGCCTGGCGCTCTCGCACGACCAGAGGTACCCACACACGACACACCGACACACCGACACACGCACACAGTGACGCTTCCCGCGTGCGGGGCGCCCGTGTGCAGCCTGGCGCTCTGCACGACCAGAGGTACCACACACCGACACACCGACACACCGACACACGCACACAGTGACGCTTCCCGCCGTGCGGGGCGCCCGTGTGCAGCCTGGCGCTCTCGCACGACCAGAGGTACCACACCCGACACACCGACCACACCGACACACCACACAGTGACGCCTTCCCGCCGTGCGGGGGCGCCCGTGTGCAGCCTGGCGCTCTGCACGACCAGAGTACCACACCCACACACCGACACACACGACACACGCACACAGTGACGCCTTCCCCCGTGCGGGGCGCCCGTGTGCAGCCTGGCGCTCTCGCACGACCCAGAGGTACCCACACACCGACACACCGACACACCGACACACGCACACAGTGACGCCTCCCGCCGTGCGGGGCCCGTGTGCAGCCTGGCGCTCTCCTCGACCAGAGGTACCCACACACCGAACCACCGACACACCGACACACGCACACGTGACGCCTTCCCGCCGTGCGGGCGCCCGTGTGCAGCCTGGCGCTCTCGCACGACCAGATACCCACACACCGACACACCGACACACCGACACACGCACAACAGTGACGCCTTCCCGCCGTGCGGGCGCCCGTGTGCAGCCTGGGCGCTCTCGCACGACCAGAGGTACCCACACACCGACACACCGACACACCGACACACGCACACAGTGACGCCTTCCCGCCGTGCGGGCGCCGTGTGCAGCCTGGGCCTCTCGCACGACCAGAGGTACCCACACACCGACACACCGACACACCGACACACGCACACAGTTGACGCCTTCCCGCCGTGCGGGGCGCCCGTGGCAGCCTGGCGCTCTCGACGACCAGAGGTACCCACACACCGACACACCGACACACCACACAACGCACACAGTGACGCCTTCCCGCCGTGCGGGGCGCCCGTGTGCAGCCTGCGCTCTCGCACGACCAGAGGTACCCACACACCGACACACCGACACACCGACACACGCACACAGTGACGGCCTTCCCGCCTGCGGGGCGCCCGTGTGCAGCCTGGGCTCTCCACACCAGAGGTACCCACACACCGACACACCGACACACCGACACACCACACAGTGACGCCTTCCCGCCGTGATGTTTTTGTATCATTCTTATTGTTTATTTATATTATTAAAACTAAATCTCTTCCATATGCAGATTCCTGCTGGCGGGTCTAGAAAACGGGTCGCTAGTGGTGTTCCACATAGACTTCAACCGGTGGCACCACGAGTACCAGCAGCGGTACAGTGCGGTGCCCCGGCTGCCAGTGTCGCTACATACAGCTCGCCAGCGGCTAGGGCCCACGGCTCTGAGCCCACGGCCTGGACAAACTGGCTACGGACATCACGCCTTGTCTCTACGGGCCTGGACACAACAGTCACCTGACACCAGGGGCTCTGGCTACACGAGCCTCGGTGTCCACGGTTTCTAGACCCCATAGCACCAGACCTCAAGACAGAGCATCTCATGGCCTAGACGTCACAGGCCCCAAGTGAAGGCCCGTCTCGCCAATAAATCCCAGGCCCCCAGTCGCAGCGCGCAGTGTGTCGTGACATTCGCACGTCATATTAGGGAAATGTTGTGAAACCAATTCGACTAGTAACAGTGTAACCAGCGCCGATCTTCAATTTTTTGGGTGGGGCAAAAATTTAGAAATGCCGCCCCCGCCCTCTTTTATTTATTTTTACCTTTATCATCCTATATTATTTCACTAATTTATATAATAGGTCCTCAAATTGATTGACATTTGGACAAAGCTGCAACTTTTTACGCAGCTGTGATCAGTTTCAGAGATATTACATCTCCTTGTCTTACTCCTCGGTGCCAATGATAAGCCAATGGTAAGCTCTTCATGTACTCGGCCTGACATAGTAGCGCTCTCGTACAAACATCTCAACAATTCGATATAGCAGTAGTCAAGTCAGGCACCGTTGGAGGGAATGAAACACAGCCCAAGTCTCGATCGAATCGAAGGCTTTCTCATAGTCCACAAACGCCAAACATAATGGTCAGTTATACTCTCCGCTCTTCTGTATAACCTGCCACAGCGTATGTAATATGTAGTCTATGGTGCTGAAGCCTTTGAGGAACCCGGCTTGTTCGGAGGGCTGGAAATCGTCAAACATATGCGCGAGACGGATCATAATGACTCTGGAGAATAACTTGAAGATGTGGCACAATATCGTAATGGGTCGTTAATTCTTCAATAAGCTTTTAATATCTAAGATAACTCGTAACAGATGTAAAAACGGCAAGATTAGTTTATTTTAGTCATTTTTATAATGTAATGTCGTATGGTCTACCGTTGTGGGGTACGGCTGCCGACATTGATACAATATTTGTGCTACAAAAAGAGCTTTTATCTACAACCTTAGACCACGTGACTCTCTTAAAGAACAGTTCAAAGAAATAAATTTGTTTTTTTGTAATGTAATTTTTGTATATTTTTGTCGTTCATAAGTGCTTTTTGTAAGCCTAATTTAAATAAATGAATTTTGACTTTAACTTATCATACCCGGAATATTAGGCTCTCTCCAAGCGGATACGAAAACTCGTTCGCAGAGAATTCTACTATTTCAATACAAGGTTAATTAAGGACCTTATTAAGGAGAACAGGGGGCCCAAAGTTTTCCAAAAACCACTTGGAAGGAGCATTCTGGTGAAGCTTAATATAGCAGATGGCCAACTACTCACATTACGCCAACAGATCCTGGAAGAGGTTGAGAAATTCTATGGATTTGTCGAGCGCTCATCAGTACAGACCGAAGACAGCGAAGATCTACGTGCCCTACTAAGGCACCATTGTACGTAGGATATGCCGGATGTTGACGTTAGCGAAATTAGTGCAGCACTGAAGCAACTGAGAAATGAAAGGGCCCCGTGGGATGACGGTATTACGACAGAACTCCTAAACACCGGTGGACAACCCATCCTTAGGACATTAGGTGAGCTCTTTTAATGCCGTCATCTACCTGGGAACTACACTGGAAGCGTGGTCCACAAGCGTTCATTAAGAAGGGTGATAAAGCTCTCTTGAAGAATTATAGACCGGTAGCGTTTCTGATAAGCGTCGGTGGCGTCCTTCTCCAGATTGTCCAAGAATAAGTTTACTTGGGCTAAAACTTGACCGGCACAATTTCGGAAGGGAAGCTAGTAGGAGGATTCATTTGGGCTGGGCGGCATCAGGCAAGTTACATCAGATCTTCACGTCGACGATTCCGCAACGCTTAAGGACAAAAGTCTTTGAGAAATACGTCCTACCCATACCAACATACGCAGATGAGACATGGACACTGACTGCGGATTGGTTCAGAAATTCAAAGTTACTCAACGAGCGATGGAGCGTGCTATGTTGGGAGACTCTTATACATAAAATCAGAAATGATGTTATCCGCAAAAGAACTAAAATTACCGGCATAGTTCGCCAGATTAGCGAACTGAAGTGGCAGTGGGTAATGATGTCGCAGAACCGATGGCCGTTGGAGCAGACGAGTTCTGGAGCGGAGACCGCGTCTTGGCAAGCGTAACGTAGGACGCCCTCCGGCCCGATGGACCGACAACTTGCGAAAAGTCGCTGGTGGAGTCTGGATGAGAAAAACGGAGGACCGGAATATCTGGCGCAAAATGAGACCAATGTCCAACAGTGGACTGCGATAGGTTGAATAGAGAGGGAAAAGGTTTAATCACCTTTCTTGAAGAAGAACACCACCACGCCATTGCTCCTCACCTTTGGTGTCGCACCATCACCGATTCCGGAATTAAAAAGCTTCTGAAGGGTCTTAAGCACTGGCGTGCCCCCTACTTTCAAAAGCTCTGCGGTATATCCGTCGTAGCGGGGGTCTAATAACGCTTAAGCTGTTTCATAACCATCCTAACCTCGGCAAAAAAGCAATGTCATTAAAAAGTTACAATTTATCAATTATTGGTATTGATATTAATCAATTAAGTTCTATAATGAAATAAGACTACTCGCCTCAGCTTTTTCGAAGTCACACTGGATGAAAAAGGCGTTTTATTTCCAATTTATTTTGTATATTTTCTTAAAAAACGTGGTCGCTTGATGCAAGTAAAAGGAGCTTAATTGTTTATTTTTATTTTTTTTTCAATTGTAGCTGTCCATCATGAAAATGATATAGCTTTAAAGCAGCTAAGTTGGCATCAATTAACATAGAGAAATAACTACGTAACTTTGAAATAATACACTGCTGCCCTGTATAGAGATCGACGAGAGAGTTTTCGTATACAGCGTCATTCCTCAGATCGCAGCTGCACCCGCCTGCTGACCGTGATCTGCGGGCGCCTATTTAGAACTATGCAAAAAAATGTAATGGTTCAGTAACATGCCTTACTCCGCGCTCCGGTTATCAGTCGTATTTCTATGGCCATGCACTTGTACTATTATTTATTCCGCGGGCAAGTAAGGTAAATGATGAGTGGTCCATTAGTCGGTTTGCCCCCCCTGACCGTGCCGCCCAGGGCAGGTGCCCCCGTCTGCCCCCCCCTAGATCCGCCTGAGTTACATAGGGCCTGACAGATAGCCATCGCATTTAGATCCCCAATTACTATACAACTAAGCATTATAATGAAAACTGTTGTGAACGATTGGTAAGATACAGTAAAATACATAAAAATTGGTTTCACAAGTTAAATTAATGATTAGATAATTTAGTGATAGAGGTACTTTGTATGTTGGAAACATCGTTGGGAGCGATAGGAATTAATGCAATGTTTGATAATATGCAATTTCGATGGCAGCTTGTACTTAATAGAATTACGCGTAAGTGAGATATGAAATGCGACATTCATTGTATTATTTTATAATTTGTATTATTAATTAGTTACTTAATATTTAGTGCCATAAGGAAAAATACTGACTCCAATTCCAAAAAAGGGTATGGAAACCATAGTGCCACTGGCATATCCAGACACACCGACACACCGCAAATAAATAAATTACACGCCTGATAAATTTATCAGGCGTGTAATTTATTTTTATTGTATTATTCGCTTAACAATAAATGTATTTTGCTTAAAATATGTTTAATTTGAAAATATGCAATTTGACTATTTTGGAAGTATTAACGACGCTGGTGGCCAAAATGGTTCCATGTTTAGCCCATCTTTTAATTTTCTTTACATTTCGTGTTTTATCAATTGACGACCATTATATGTATTTTAATGAAAACTTAAATTATATTCGTACTTAATTGGTATATTTTGTGTGCAATATTTTATATATATATTTATACATTTACTTTGTGAAACTGATATGACGTTTCCCCTTTTTGTAAAAGGCTCCTTGAGTATTAATATCTTCTTTTATCGTCTACGATTCAGGATGATCTTATGAAATTGTCTACGATCCCTCCTTAGTTTTAATGGTGTTATTTTTTCGAAATTCCTACTTAAGTTATCGAACATTCCTATATTTTATCTGTGGTGATGGGTACAAGTACTTAATTTTTTTATCTAATGAATTGACGTTGTATTTATGATTTTGTTTTATTAAATGGTATAATTATTTTATTTTTGTTTTCTTATTTTTCCTAGACGTCATTTTTAGTTATTTAGGGTTTTTTACATAATGCATCACCAATTTACACCTGCTTGGTCTACCGCATTTTTTGATTGCTAAATATCGAGGATAGAGCATTATCAAAGAAGGCATTTGTTAGAACGAAAGACGGAAGTGCCAATGAGTAGTCATTTTCGCCAATGTCAATAAGCGGTAGTTTATTGTTATGAAGTTGATTATTACGGCTCGTTCGTATTCACAAGGTTATAAAATTTTGTACCCTATTATTTAATCATGAGATAAATGCCATTTTTTTAGATCTAGATGCTTATTTGTGTATTAATTATAAGATTAAGGAATAACACACAGTCAGAAACAAGCTTTCTTTTGCACAAAGCAGAAGAATCTATGTGTGCAGCCAAAGATGGAACGCGCCGTACCTAAAAGTCACCGCGTATGAGCTATGCTATATTTGCAACACCCGCCGCTCCTTCCGTTCTGTGATCTAGGATAATTCGCACGTACTCATAGATGTCATCTTTTCCTATATCTGTGCCAAAACTATGTAAAGTAACAGGATAATGAGAGAAACCAATCTATATTAAATTAATACTTCATAACTAAAGCTTCACGTAAACTGTTCAGCACTAGCGTAGTTAGAAGATTTGTTTTCTAGATAATTCTATAGGAGAAATTTGTTTTTAGACATACTTCTAGTAAATTGTACAAAACTCTCGAACCTTTATCTCACGTCCCACTGTATCTATCTTAGACCCAATGGTTATTGTAGCGTATACGATGACGCACTGGCAGATTACCCTATTCATAGGCAAAACACCCTAATGAAACGTCATTTGCCAGTGTGCCATGTTATCTTCTACTCTTTTAAATCTAGACGCTTCCTATCTAGCAAGTAGCAACTATCTAGACAAAGTTACTTACCCTACAAATAATTGTTATATATATATTGGCTACAAACTTCAATTTACAAAGTACTGATTACAAACGTTTAGTATCTACTGTCTGCTTTGTAGTAAGTTCCCGAGATCTGCTTAACTAAATATTTGGCACATAGCTTTGGAACCTCACATACAATCGCACAGCGCTGAACACACGCTACACGCATCTGTCGCATTAATAATAAGTTAGCATAAGACGTGAATGTTAAATAGATACTTTAAATAACGATTTATTGATTAATTATGATAAGTTACACTTGTGTATAATTGTAAATATTCACTGTCCATTTAATAATAAGCGAATTCAATTTGTAAGCATGAATAATTTGAAATTGTAAAAAATAACCTATGTTTTTGTTTATAAGATAAAGATAGTGTAGGAGCTCTACTCACCGCAGAACTAGCACACAGCATTATTTGCTTATATCAAAGAACTGTATTAAGAGATCATTTGCCTAGAAAAACTTATTTAGACAAAAAAATGCCTTCGCTATAGCTTTTGAAACCTTCAGAATATTACTGAGGGAGGTATTCCAAGCCCGAATTCATACATTAAAGTTACATCAGTTGAATAAAAATGTAATTATAATGTTGTTGAACGTACCGTCACGTTAATGATAACAATAATTTAAAATAGTTTAGATCTTGTAGAAATGTAGCGGCATTAGATGAGTAAGCCAGGTTAGTGATTGTTAGTCTCGTTTTAATGTTTTGACGCATAGCGTGCTTGCGTTCAACTATTTGAAATGTTTGTGAATGTTAAGTTAAAGTATAACTGCTTCTCTGCGAGATTAATTTAAATTGCCGCGCTCGCCTTTGCGGTGGAAGCCATAACTTTTTTCGTTCGAAAATAGCATGCATAGAAAAGCTACATATTGTAACGAGTTGCATTAAAATGACCGAAGTTGTTTGTCATGTAGCAACATCGTGAAACAAGGTATGAATCTGTAATAACGGGAAAAATAATTTTTAAACCTAGCGTGTAGACTTCCAATGAAGCTTTGTAATTTATATTTAGCGCTAGATTGATATTAGATACGAATTAAATTTCTATACATGTTTCAGTATTGGTAAATATTTATTATGTATATCACCATTCTAGATTAAATATATCCATATGCACAAGCTTTTATTTTATTGACATACCTACTATATTACCCTAAATAAGGAATAAGTAGGTATATAGGTACTTATTTTGCTGTTGAACAAACCGACATGTTAAGTTGCACTGGTGTCTTTTTTTCAAATTTTACAGGGCAGTTGTCCATATTATATGATTTGCTAAGTATAATTATGGTGCGTTTGTATGTAATGAAAGATCTTGAGTATAAATAATTGCATTTAATGTGTGGTTCAATGGTTATATTATTTCCATTTCCAATAGTATTTTTGAATGCTATCCACGAAAAACATTTTATGTAAATGACCACATAAGAGCGTCGCACGGCGGATCCAGGGGGAGTGTCATGAGGGTCATTGACCCCACCCTGAGCTATTTTAAGTACTATACTAACGTAGCATTAAAAATGCCTTTATAATCTTAACTGGACTATTACTATGTGACCCCCTGGCGCCTAACCTGGATCCGCCCTTGGAGCGTCGGTGGCTCAACGTGTGGACTGTTGCCTTCCCTACCGGGAGGGCTGAGGTTCAAATCCGCCACGCACCAATGTGCTTTCGAATTTTCGAAAATATATGTACGTTATCCGACGCTCTTACGATGAAGGAAACATCGTGAGGAAGTCTGCGCACGCCTGTTAAGAGATTCAAAGGTTGTGCGTGAAGTCATCCCACACGCACTGGGCCCACGTAGACGACTAAGGCCTATAACACCCTATACGGATGTTATAGGCTCGTGCCCCTCGGTGGGGACGTTTAATGAGCTGATGATGATGATGATGACCACATAAGGTTTACCCTTTGAAAAAAATATCAGGGGGGCTTAATGCAATCTCTTAAAATAGTATTACAATAATATTACTGGAGTGGAGACTGCGTCTCGGCAAGCGTAGCGTAGGACGCCCTCCGGCCCGATGGACCGACGACTTGCGAAAGGTCGCTGGTGGAGGCTGGATGAGGAAAGCGGAGGACCGGGATATCTGGCACGAAATGGGGGAGACCTATGTCCAGCAGTGGACTGCGATAGGTTGAATAGGATAGGATTACTACGCCTTTTCTGGTACAAAAATGCTGATGTATCATTAAAGTAAAACTCTTTTAAGAGATGGCGGTAACCCCCCAGATCTCAAATAAATCCAAGCTTCTGAATCTACACAGCCTAATTCGACCGCCCCCTTATTTCAACAAATTCACCATAGTCAGTTAATATGTATGGCTTCGCCATTTCCTACCGTCATGAATGATGCGAATATTGAGAGTCTGATCTGATGTTAACCTTTTGAAGTGTTTGTCACATATAGACGTCGTTGGCGGTCACAAGGTTAATAACGGAACAGTGCAGTGCAAAAAGGCAATAACTCCGTATAACGTACACTCTTAAAGTGAATCACTGATTTTCAGCTATTACCGGAGTAAAAGTAAAATATTTAAATAATAATATTCAATCATGCATCAACATAACAGAAACCCAATGCGATAATGAATGCATTAAAACATTTAAATCTTTGACCTATTAACCGCCGTGATTCCAGACATTACGTCTTGATTACGTCACGCGATTACAGCGCACGCAACGTCTATCGTGAAATATAGGGTGGTGTATACACGTGTTATTCTTAAACGATAAATACTTTTTCATCATTAGATGGCAACATATGAAAAAATATTTGTACTTGGTATTTCCGAACTCATTTAGGAGTACGTCCTAAAACTACGTAGACAGAGAAAGTAGTCTGTTTCACGAAACAAGTCCCGCGGCGATTTGTGGTACTAAATTTGACAGGTCGGCCATATTGTCGTTTGCTAATTCTAAGAATTTGTTTGTTGTAATAGATTTCGGTGAGTTTAAAGATGCATCAAAGCGTTATATGGATTGTTCATGTTACCAAAAGTTGTAAAAAATTTCGGTTCAGATATTTTACTTATGGTGAAAGCGTTCTTGTAAGCGGAATAAAAATCAAGGTGATTTAATACTAACCATCCAGTATTGCAAGAGCCTCACCGCCATAATAGGTACTTTTTAGAGTTACCACACAAATATTTTTTGCCAATTTGATTGGAGTTTTACTTTTGAACTGTCTAGTTTATTATATGAGACAACATTTAACAATAATAAAGACGTAATTGCAATAAGCTATCTTTAATTAAATAAATTTACTATCATTTCATAATTTACAAGCAAAAAAGGAAGAAAGCGCATCTGATAAAATTTATCTTTAATGCGTTCCATCGTGGAAATGTATTCTCGTTCTCACGAGATCTCAGCCTTTTTAGCGAGATTGATCTTGGATGAAAAAGGGATCTCGCGAGTTTAATGAGATTGCACTTGAACATAAAACGTCTAATTCGAAGACATGTTGTTCTTAAGGAACTACTTTCAAAATAATTAGTGATATATTAATAGCTTGTGATTTAAACTTAACAAATCTTTCAATAAATTTAATTAATCTGTAATATCTAATTGATATGAATGGATGAAATACAGCTATTGCCAGAGGAACTAAAATATTCAAAATCAAAATTCAATCATACATTACTAAACAGTAACACATTGGGTTAATCGGTAACATTTTCATCTCTAACCTATGAACCACAGTGATTCGAGACACACAAGAAAAATTTTGAAGTGTCTGTTGAATATATGCAACTGCGCTGGTTAAAGAGTAAATACAAAATGAGAACATATCTAAAATGTATTTGTTTCTTTATTGTATAAAATATTTAACATTTTATTTAAAAATAAAAAAAAATATATAGATAGTTATCCTTAAATTTAAAGTAGGTGAATATTTTTCATAGTACTGGTACCATTCCGTCTGGCGACAGTAGCGCAACGTCTACGGACTTCTTTCGTGAAACAGACTCTAAACGTCTATGTAAAACTATGTCATACTTTTATTACCTAAAAGACGAAAACAATATTACTTTTAACTCTGTTTAGATTAACTCATTTGAAACGACTACTAAATTATTTATTTATGTTTTGCCAAAATATTTCAACAATTATCTATCACACACAAGAGAAATCTAAGGTTTTCATTGACAGCAAACAAAACCGAATGGTTTTTGAACGTAAAATTGACATTGACGTTTGTAGTATCTGTTTCCGGTCTTTACGTTTTTCTCAGCTCCCGTTGCAATCATGGCGGTGAACAACATTTCTAAAAAGCGCAAAGTACGTTATATCTGTGTATTGGTGAAGCATAAATACGATTTCTAAACCTATATTTCATTGCTAAATATTGCGATGGGGCCATTATAGGGTCAGTTTTACTAGTGAATTTTGGATGACTTTGGATGTTAAAGATTGACCAACTCGGGATTGTGTTTTTATTATTTATTCGCCCTTTTTTAAATCGTATGTGCTTATTGTTATCATTTGCACTGACTTTCTGTAAACATAATTCGTTGACATCGCATCCAAAAACGTATATTAACACAAATTGTGCGAACAAAAACATAACCTCTCCGTCAATTTCAGTTCGTCGGTGATGGAGTTTTCAAGGCGGAATTGAACGAGTTCCTAACTCGGGAGCTGGCTGAAGATGGTTACTCCGGTGTGGAGGTGCGCGTCACACCAACCAGATCGGAGATTATCATTATGGCCACCAGAACCCAGAGTGTTCTGGGAGAGAAAGGCNATCACTGATTTTCAGCTATTACCGGAGTAAAAGTAAAATATTTAAATAATAATATTCAATCATGCATCAACATAACAGAAACCCAATGCGATAATGAATGCATTAAAACATTTAAATCTTTGACCTATTAACCGCCGTGATTCCAGACATTACGTCTTGATTACGTCACGCGATTACAGCGCACGCAACGTCTATCGTGAAATATAGGGTGGTGTATACACGTGTTATTCTTAAACGATAAATACTTTTTCATCATTAGATGGCAACATATGAAAAATATTTGTACTTGTATTTCCGAACTCATTTAGGAGTACGTCCTAAAACTACGTAGACAGAGAAAGTAGTCTGTTTCACGAAACAAGTCCCGCGGCGATTTGTGGTACTAAATTTGACAGGTCGGCCATATTGTCGTTTGCTAATTCTAAGAATTTGTTTGTTGTAATAGATTTCGGTGAGTTTAAAGATGCATCAAAGCGTTATATGGATTGTTCATGTTACCAAAAGTTGTAAAAAATTTCGGTTCAAGATATTTTACTTATGGTGAAAGCGTTCTTGTAAGCGGAATAAAAAATCAAGGTGATTTAATACTAACCATCCAGTATTGCAAGAGCCTCACCGCCATAATAGGTACTTTTTAGAGTTACCACACAAATATTTTTTGCCAATTTGATTGGAGTTTTACTTTTGAACTGTCTAGTTTATTATATGAGACAACATTTAACAATAATAAAGACGTAATTGCAATAAGCTATCTTTAATTAAATAAATTTACTATCATTTTCATAATTTACAAGCAAAAAAAGGAAGAAAGCGGCATCTGATAAAATTTATCTTTAATGCGTTCCATCGTGGAAATGTATTCTCGTTCTCACGAGATCTCAGCCTTTTTTAGCGAGATTGATCTTGGATGAAAAAGGGAGATCTCGCGAGTTTAATGAGATTGCACTTGAACATAAAACGTCTAATTCGAAGACATGTTGTTCTTAAGGAACTACTTTCAAAATAATTAGTGATATATTAATAGCTTGTGATTTAAACTTAACAAATCTTTCAATAAATTTAATTAATCTGTAATATCTAATTGATATGAATGGATGAAATACAGCTATTGCCAGAGGAACCTAAAATATTCAAAATCAAAATTCAATCATACATTACTATAACAGTAACACATTGGGTTAATCGGTAACATTTTCATCTCTAACCTATGAACCACAGTGATTCGAGACACACAAGAAAAATTTGAAGTGTCTGTTGAATATGCAACTGCGCTGGTTAAAGAGTAAATACAAAATGAGAACATATTAAAATGTATTTGTTTCTTTATTGTATAAAATATTTAACATTTTTTAAAAATAAAAAAAAATATATAGATAGTTATCCTTAAATTTAAAGTAGGTGAATATTTTTCATAGTATTTGGTACCATTCCGTCTGGCGACAGTAGCGCAACGTCTACGGGACTTCTTTCGTGAAACAGACTCTAAACGTCTATGTAAAACTATGTCATACTTTTATTACCTAAAACGAAAACAATATTACTTTTAACTCTGTTTAGATTAACTCATTTGAAACGACTACTAAATTATTTATTTATGTTTTGCCAAAATATTTCAACAATTATCTATCACACACAAGAGAAATCTAAGGTTTTCATTGACAGCAAACAAAACCGAATGGTTTTTGAACGTATAAAATTGACATTGACGTTTGTAGTATCTGTTTCCGGTCTTTACGTTTTTCTCAGCTCCCGTTGCAATCATGGCGGTGAACAACATTTCTAAAAAGCGCAAAGTACGTTATATCTGTGTATTGGTGAAGCATAAATACGATTTCTAAACCTATATTTCATTGCTAAATATTGCGATGGGGCCATTATAGGGTCAGTTTTACTAGTGAATTTTTGGATGACTTTGGATGTTAAAGATTGACCAACTCGGGATTGTGTTTTTATTATTTATTCGCCCTTTTTAAATCGTATGTGCTTATTGTTATCATTTGCACTGACTTTCTGTAAACATAATTCGTTGACATCGCATCCAAAAACGTATATTAACACAAATTGTGCGAACAAAAACATAACCTCTCCGTCAATTTCAGTTCGTCGGTGATGGAGTTTTCAAGGCGGAATTGAACGAGTTCCTAACTCGGGAGCTGGCT
Source organism: Leucinodes orbonalis (assembly GCA_019425675.1). NCBI lineage: Eukaryota > Metazoa > Arthropoda > Insecta > Lepidoptera > Crambidae > Leucinodes > Leucinodes orbonalis. Next base: position 15,775 of record PQWD01011929.1, read on the forward strand.
GAAGATGGTTACTCCGGTGTGGAGGTGCGCGTCACACCAACCAGATCGGAGATTATCATTATGGCCACCAGAACCCAGAGTGTTCTGGGAGAGAAAGGCCGTAGAATTCGTGAACTGACCTCGGTCGTTCAGAAGCGGTTCAACATCCCAGAACAGTCCGTGGAGTTGTACGCTGAGAAGGTCGCCACCCGCGGGCTTTGCGCTATCGCTCAAGCTGAATCTTTGAGATACAAACTTATTGGAGGTTAGTTGAGTGACATGTTTTCTTGCTTAACCTTTTCCCTAAGGGGGCGTAGAAACCGATGCTACTTTCAATACGGGGATTTAGAGAATGTAAATTTTATTCCACTTTCAGGGTAGATAACTCAAATGTCTGATTTGTTACTGACTTGGTATTTTTTACACACAGAATAATTCATGTAGATTTTAAATAATTGTAACACATAATGAAATATAAAACCACTCTTAATATTAATAAAACTTATAGTATATACCACATTTTAATTACTTAAAATAACAAAACTACTAATTCAACATATATTTTAGTGTTTAGTATTTTGTTTACACTACACCACATTAATAATGTGAATGTGAAATATTTATTATATATTACAATTTTATGGCAAAAACATATTGTTAGAACACTAATTAATTGTATTATTTATTTTATCAATAGAGAACACTTCAGCTCTAGTTATATTATTGATACAGTTTAAACACTAATATATTATAAACTACTCGATATTTTTTTATTTTATATAACAAAAATGTGTTTAAACTATAATTTAAGATTAATAATTAAATTCTAGTCTAATAGTATAGTAATTCTATCTATTCGATAGTAGCTTATGTTTAAAAAGTTATCTGCTTAAACAGCACAAGTGTAGGTTTTCTTTCTTGTGAGTATTAGTTTTTGTGTATATTGATGCAAATATTGAGTCTGATCTGAGAGTTAACCTTTTGAATTGTTAGTCACATCATCAATAGTTCATTTATTATTAGAAATCTACATTAATTGTTTTGTGTTAGTTAAAATGCTATGTCAGTAACAATTCAGATTTTTAGATGTCTACCTTTGAATTGGAGTATGACTTAAGACATGTCAAAAAATTCTCCTGTATTAGTGGTTTTGATGCCCCCATCAGTGTTACAATCATTAAAATGTTTTTGCCATTCACACAAAATAAGAAATGAAATGTAAAACCCAACTATACATGCTACCTGTAGGCAAAGGGTCAAAATATCAGTGTTCTAAATTAGAATATTTTAAACATCAAACACTCACGCAAACAATACATATTCTATTGTGTCTCCCTCAATACTTAAATCGGTGTTAGCAATATAATTTTTTAAATGACGTAATATTTATGTTTTTTGTCTTTGAATCACTGCTACATAAGGTTAAATGTATTCCACACACACACGCACACACACACACACACACACACACAGAGCACACACAACATTATGGCACATACCCCGAATTTCATCCTCGATCTGCGAGTGGGTCCTGGAGTCCTGATATACAGGGTCGCCCTAGTTAGGCTCAGTTCCACATGCTTGCATACTTTGTTTTTTTTTACTTAAATTTATCAAAACAGTTGTAATGCCTGTAATTCTAGTGTGTGGATATAAATAAATTTTACTTTTACTTCCAGGGCTTGCTGTACGTCGCGCGTGCTTGGTGTATTGCGCTTCATCATGGAGTCGGGCGCCCGGTGCGAGGTGGTCTGTCTGGCAAGCTCCGTGGCCAGTGCTAAGTTATGAAGTCGTCGACGGACTCATGATCCATCTGGAGACCCATGCAATGACTACGTCAACACAGCACCAGGCATGTACTGCTTAGGCAGGAGTGCTTGTATTAGGTTGGTACTTATCATTACTATATACTACTATTCAACCTATTGCAGTCCACTGCTGGTCATAGGTGCTCCCCCTTTTTGTGCCAATATCCCGATCCTCCGTTTTCTCATCCAGCCTCCACCAGCGACCATTCACCAATTTATCGGGCCAGAGGGCCTCTATTCAACGCTACTTACCTATCATTAATCAACACTTATTAATCATGGTATATTCCTCATTAATAATAAAAATGTTGCATTGTGTGGACCAACCAACATGACCATAAAGGATATGAATATTATGGACTAAGAATTGGAATGTTTATATGTACTTTAAAAAGTATATTATTTTATATATATATATTACTTACTTTTAATTGTCTGCTCTAATCTTTGTAATTTTTAAATCTTAGGTGAACTAAATTATTCTCTGTCTGAAACTATTTTAACTGCATCTCCCTATCAGAAGGCTGCAATGTAACATTAAGCCACTGATACTTATTTCTTATAAGTTCAGTTTTATTATCAATTTACAACTCATGCTACTATAGACAACTGCTAGTCAGCCCGCAACAAAATCCTTGCAAATATTTCCCAATAATATTTCATATAACTTGTCCAACATTTCAGGGATGCCAAGCCTTTCATTGGCATGTGGTCTAATTTATTGTGGTAATGAATCGTGATTTATAAAGGGTTTGTCTCATACAAGCTCTTGTATGTATTACCTGTATTACATTTTATTATAGCTAGAGTACACCCTTTACGGGAAAGGCTCGTGCACCTCAGTAGGGATGTTTAATGAGCTGATGATGATGATAGCTTATGGTTTTGTTTTAAGTAATGGGTGATCTGACTTGTCTTTTGGGAATTGAATTTAGGAACTTACTGGCCTGTTAAGCTTAGATCCACCTGTTCCTCAGGCCCAGTGTGGATTGGTGACAATTATGGCTTAGCATAATGTCCTGCAACATGGATTCATCCATTTCAGACATTTGGATAGTTCAGTCTTCCAATGTCCTGACCAAGTAGTCTATGTGCTTGGACCGCAAACCAGGGGGTAACTGCTCTTAAAACAATGTTATAATAATGTTACTGCACCTATTCTGGAACAGATCCTGTTATTCTATAATACTGTTATATAGAGATGAGTAAACTCCCAGTAGGCAATTTAATTTATATATTATAAAGTAAAAATCTGTAAATGCTCAATGGTGTGAACTGTCGCCTTCCTACCGGTAGGGCTGAGTTCAAATCCCGACATACCAATATGTTTCGAATTTTCGAAAATAATGTACGTTATGCGACACTCTACGGTGAAGAAAAACATCGTGAGGAATTCATGCACGCCTGCAAAAAGATCGAAGATTGTTTGTGAAGTCGACCAATTCTGTTTGGCTAGGGTTATAAAGTAGGAACTATTGTGTCCTTACTGCCATTTGTTCTGCCATCTGCCAGTGCAGTCTCGTGTATCTTGGTGATGGTCTTGTTTAGCAAATGGACCATCAGCTAATCATGACCGAAACGCAAAAAACACAAAAATGGAAGATTGGACCCCCTCAATTAGAAATTATTTACAACAGTTATAATTTTCATGTTCTCTAGCTTGAGCGATGGTTGTTTCAGGATGCCATTCATTTTCTTGATGAGGTTTACCAATCACCTCAATGCATTCTATCACTCTCTCTCTCTCTCTCAGTCCACTGTTGGACATAGTTCTCCCCATCCTCCACCAGCAACCATTTGCAAGTTGTAGGTCCATTGAACTGGATACATTTTAGCATTCTACTACAATAAATCTTTGTCAACAGTGAAGATATGCTTCCGTGGACAGCAAGGCAAGAACGGCCCAAGAAGCTCAGCCCGACAATCCTGGTAACGGAGCCAAAGGACGAGCCCGTCCGTGGAGCCACCAACGAGGTGCGCTCACTGGCGCAGCGCCCGCGCCCCTTCCCGTCGCCGCTGTCGCCTAGTCATAAGTTAAATATACTAAATTGACAAAAATATTGACTTTTATTTTTTATACCGTAGCATCTTTTTATCCTTTGATCATCATTTTTTACCCTTTGATCATCTTCAGCTCATTACACGCCCTCACCGAGAGGCACGAGCCTACCCGTTAAGGGTAGGCCACGAGCCTACCCGTAAAGGCTAGGCTCGTACCCCTAGTAGTAGTAGTAGTATTTTTTTTAATCCCACTCTTCACTCCTAATATTACTTTATCAACTTTACAATAACCATATTGTAATATTCTCAGGGCAGGCCTTATGTGGTTGTTTTGGCAACACTACATGAGTATTATTTACTCTTAGGGATATTCAAAATGATTTGGAAAAAAGTACTAGGGGACCATACATAACCAAGAGGTTCTGTTGTGAACAACTTATGAATTTATCGAACTCATAACAAATGCTGTCCACTGAAAAGTACTAATCGGACACCTATTAGTAACAGTGTTAATGACACTCACTAAGGGTCTAAATAAGCCCAATTACCAATTGGTAACAGTGTTAATGACACTCACTAAGGGTCTAAATAAGCCCAAGATTGCCCTGCGTGCTTTGGAGACTGGATTTCCGGTAGATAGTCTCCACTATCGATATTCGTTAATAAAAGCATAGTATTCAATAATACACACACTTCATAGCTATGGGGATATTCAGCCACATCACCATCAGCTCATTTTACGATCCCACCGAGAGGACTACACAAATATACGAAACAATCACAAATAGTGAATTACGGATAATTCAGGATTCCGTTATATTAACAATTTATTATTATAAGAGCGTCGATGGTTCAATGGCGTGGACTGTTGCCTTCCGACCGGAGGGGCAGGTTCGAATCTCGCCACGTACGTGTTTTCGAGTTATATGTACGTTATCCGACAAACTCACGATGTTTTTTCTCATCGTAAGCCACAATTATAAACAACCATACAGCTTTGATTTCTTCTCAATTCTTCATCTTAACACTCATACAATCAATATCAATACTCAATACATCTTTCTAGAACAAGCAAACATTACAGGTGTTGTATATTAAAAAAAAAGTTTTTTACCACATTTATTAAAAAACATGACTACATATCACCCCAAACCAAGTGCATTATTGTTTATTATACTAAAATACAAAATCAATTCACCGCAGCAACCATCAGGCAATGTTTATAGTATATATTGCATAAATTAACATCAATTTTGTATTGATTTAAATACAAAATGGAATGTAAAGGTTAAAATTTTTGTAGAAATAACCACAACAACTTGTTACATATTAGTATACATTGCATGATTTTGAATTTGACGTTCTTTGTTTATGCCGAATCGCTTAGCTGTTCCTCCTCTTTTGAAATTCAAATAAAAAATCTTATGAAAACTACAGTCTTAGTGTAATCCGACCAAAACATTTCAACATTGATATATTAACTTAACCATACTTTATCCCGTATAAAGAATAGAAATGCAAGATACTTTGTTGATAGGACATTGTAGGTGCAACATAATATAGTTATGCGATAAGTGCATAGTTTTTACACAACAGACATCAGTAATAATACTCATAATTTTGTAAAATATTATACAGCGAGTAAAATACAATAAAGTTTGTGAAAAAAAAATTGTCGAAGTTACTATTATATTAATAAACCTTAATACTGCACGTTTAAGCTTAGGTAGGCTTGTCCATATATTAAAAAATTAAATTATAAGCAAAGAACTTTTCCTGTTTTATTTTATGTATTAAAAGGTACTTATATAATAAAGATTTAGTATATAGTATTAGAGTTCGAAGGGAAACTACGACATCCGCTTCTCGAAATGTTCGTTACTTAATATTATGCAGACGGTACTCGTCTTATTGCTGTTATCTGAACAAAAGGCTCGTTACATCTGTTGCAAAAATTATGTAAAAATAAGAATCATCATCATCAGCTCATTAAACGTCCCCACCGAGGGGCACGAGCCTACCCGTATAGGTGATTAGGCCTTAGTCGTCCACGCGGGCCCAGTGCGGGTTGACCGACTCACGCACAACCTTTGATCTCTCCGCAGGTGTGCGCAGGTTTCCTCATGTTTCTT
>PQWD01011932.1:0-29436 GCA_019425675.1 Leucinodes orbonalis
TTCAGGAGCCTATAACGGTCATTTGCAGGACGGAGTTTGAATCCTTTATTTTTTTTTTCAATTTCAAAACCCATGAAATGCAGTTTTAAAAAATGAATAATAATGGTGACATCCAATACAATCCTGGGATTCTGAGTAGAAATAAATGATAAGTGTTGCCAGTTTGGAAGTGGACAAGTACCAAGGATATTTATAAGAATAAAAAGATACTAACAAATTAGATAAATACCCCCACTCGGTCTTGTAATGCACTGTAAATTTTACCAGACAATCGAATTTGAAAATAGCATAAAGTTATTTTTCATTATGCAGTCTTCCTGTAGGAATCGAATTTATTAATAAAGCTGATTCTACAATTGAAGGGTAGACAATTTCATTGTAAATGTATTTTCTTAAAGTTTATCTTGATCGTAAAGACTTACCTTAGGGTTTATGCTAAGTTGCTTAAATAAACAAGTTAGTAACAGGTAACCAAATTAATGCAGGTTAGCTTTTTGCACTGCCATGAATTCTAATTAAATTATAAAATAAAACATGAAATGACTACTCATGACAATATGTTTAGTCTTATAAATAATTATTACGTGAGTAATATTTTTGTTTCAGTAAGAAAGAAAGAAATAAAGAAGCATAGATGATGTCATTAGATGACAACACTCGAGGTAACCATAATTAATGTTTATAGTGAAAGAAATTACTAGCTATACTTAACATAAATGTATGATTCTCTTGGTATGTGTATATGTAGGTATCTACAGATATTTTAACATGAAATTTATCACAATTTTACATTTACTTACTGCGGTACAAAGGACCATATTTCGCTGTAAATTACAAATGAGGTTACTTTCTACAAATCAAGGATAAATGAAACTACTAAAACTTAGACAAACAATAACTACTCGATGCCAATCTCACTCAAAAAGTGTCCGCGGCAAAAGTCTGCCATCGCGTCAGTTAGGAAAAATTTTCATTCATATTCACGTCGCTCGCTACATGTCATAGTGAAATTGTAGTATACTCGTGCTTTTGATTTTATACCCTTCTAATGGCGCCTTAAGGTCAAAATTTGAATGAATAATTTTATGTCATAAATATAACATTTGTCAACACATGTGTCAAGATACTCGGTCATTTTTTGGTTGATATGTCCTCGTGATTGTGCATATAGTTAGTGTATTGTTCATTAAAGTACTTAATAACATATTCAAATTTAAAAATTACTTACTCTCATGGTATTTTCTGCTAGAGTTTAATTTCTCAGTGGCTTTGTCTGACATCTTCTTCGGTAGCCAGTATATGTGTGGTTTTGATTTGGTTAGTATAAAGTTGGATGTATTCTTCTGAGACTCTTCCCACTTCTCGAACTCCTGGACCCTCGCCATCTTGGCCTCTAGCGCTTTTATGGTTGCTTTCTTGTGTTCTCGCTCAGCATATAATGTCTTGCGTTCTTTTTGTTCTCTTTCCTTTTCTAAGCGGGCCTGTTCTTCAATTTTTCTTTCTACTTGAGCTTTCTTCTCTTCCTGCAAGTAATAGATAGTGTGTTAGGATATGGTTTTGCATATAATTTGAACTTCACCATACAACCATTGCTAGCTGAACCTTGACTGTAAATTCGGGGATTCACCCCTCTAGACTTAATTCGGTGATCATTTTGTCTGAGTGCTTACCAACAATTGAGAAGGTAATATATTTTACGTAATCGCCAAAGAAATAATTCTTTGTATTGGAGTTAGTGGGCCATTACCCACAATGGGCCAATTGGATTGGTAGTTGTTAACGACTGCCAACATAAGATAGTATTCAAGACCAACAGCTAAATGTGTTCTGAAGCTCGGAGGGACACTGAACAATATTATTTAACCCTTTGATGGCCAGGATTTCAGACAATGGAAAAGCTATTGTTTGGGATGCTTTATCGCACACTTGGCGGTCAAAGGTTTATGGTCACCCATCTTAGGATATGCGATCGTCAACCGAACATATTATTGAATCAATCCTAATTTCGGGCTACATCGCGTACGCATTATTTATATTATTATTATTCTCCTGGCGTTACGGTGAATTTGCAGTAACCGAGGACACGCACGAGCCGCATACTTTTCAACCTATTGCAGTCCACTGTTGCATATAGATCTTCCCATAATGCGCCAGATATCCCGGTCATCTCCTATCCTCAATCAGCCTCCTCCAGCAATCTTTTGCAGACATCCATCAGGCCGGATTTATTCACCTTAGTCTGTAAGCCAATCTCTCCTGCTTGAACTTCTGCAAAGTGCCCAGCAGTGAGCCGATATCCGTCTGTTCCTTGTGCGCGCCTGCTCGTCATCCCCCTGGGCGCGGAGCACCGCGGCCCGGGTCGGCAGCTCGCGGCACACCGCCGACGGAACCCGCGCCTTCTTGGTGCCCGGCTCCTCTTCTTCACCATCACTGTCTTGGACGCGCGCTGATAGCCTGGAAGATATATATTTTTATCACACCCTTTTTAAGTATTTGGTAAACTGGGTATTGAGTTGTCTAGGTAAGTACCAGTGCAGTGTTAGATATCTACTCATAAAATAAAAACACAACAGTGTGTTACACTGTTGTGTTTTGGATTTGAGGGCACTTTAGGGAGCAATATTACCAAGTATAAAAGACCTGTCATCAGGGCAGTGCAGGGGATGACACAAAATTAGTACCATTACTGCAAGCTTCACTCCTAACTTTCGGCTGCTTTATTGTAGTCTACTGGGTCTCATACCCAGTAATTTCTGGTTTCCAATGGAAGCACACTTAGATAGTGATTGTTCCCTTTTAGTATTAAGATTAGGATGACCTTCCTTAACACTCAAGGAGAACTTAAAATTTCCATTAAAACATAGAAACAGCAGGAATTGCATGGTTACAAATAAACCTTTCCAAGGCAGTTGTGAAAGATAATGATGATTGGTAATAACTTGCAAAATGTCACTGGTAAGTAGAGGATATCCAGATGGAAGCGGATATCAGGTGTGTAACAAGGGAAACCTATGTCTAACAGTCCATAGGACCATAAAGTCCTAAAAGTTATATTTCTAATGTAGTCCACTCAACTTCATTTATCAAACAGTCTATAGTTCGACATCTAAATATTCACAAAGTAAATACATTGTTAAAAATATATTTCATTGCAACATACCTGCTAAACACGGTTTTAGTTTCATGTTTTCGTTTTCCGAATAGCTCGTCGTTTTTGTAGTTATTACTGTTGTCTTGGAAGGAATTTCGACCACCTAGCCTCGGTTGACCTCTTGAGTAATCCCCAGACGAATTGTTGAATCTGATAACAAGCAGTACAAATGTCAAAAACAATTAAAACACACAGCAAATCGAATTTATTCAAGGTGAACACTAACCTATCACTAGGAAACCGCCCAGTAACTTGTATTTTCTTGATATTTTCATCAATTTTAAACAAACTACTTTTTTCATTTTCTAGTTGAGCACGTAAAGAACTAAATGATAATGCCACTTCAGTCCCCATTTTATAAATATTATCGAATTTGATAAAAATTCAGCTATAATTTCTATAAAGATATCGCTTGGTTTGCTTTGAGTTTTTATTTTTTTATTGATCACAGATAATCTTTTGAATTACGTTTTGTATCCGCATTGATGATAATTTACGGTATGTGCTGGTAATAATTTATTTTTCTTTTATTATAATCGGTAATTTCAATTCATTTTATTTAAATATTTATATTGTAATTGGTATTAATTTTTGGAGAATTTAAATGATAATTTCTACGCACTGCTATTGGCCGATAGATGTCGTTAGCCCCGTACACCGATCAATGATTGCACAGCACTAGCACATCGTCTAGCTAGATATGATGTTGGTGTTAAAAGTTTTACTTATTGTAATATTCGTTATTAAGTTATAGTGTCTCAGTAAATCTTCCGCCACAGTCGGTAACCCGTCATACATTGAATTTTATTTATGTTCTAAGATTCTAGACCGCCAGGAGGAACACCTTAATTAATTCTGTTCTGATAAACTGAAGTCAAGAAAATATAACTTTTTCTTGATATCATAGGAAGGCAAACGAGCTGAAAAATATTTAGAGCATGAGGTAGGTATAACTGTCCCTAAACTAAATTCACAATGTAAAATAAAAATTCTGACAAAACGGTTTCAACTCATATGAGGTAGTTACCTGCTGAGGCACTGCTTAGTGGTAGAACAAAAGCTCACATAGCGCCATTTAGACCCAATTTAAGCGAGAAGATCGTACAATGGTTACTAAACAATCGGATAAACATACTTAGAAACACCCAGACCAAAACAATCAGACATGTTCAAATAGATACAAATGTTTGTACTGCTCGGTATTGACCCCGAATCCCTCAGAGGAGTAGCCGACTTCTTAACCAGTCGGCAAGTCTGCTTCCACCACATTGGCCGTCATAGAGGAACTTCCTATATTCATTTACTTTCTTAAACAGCTTTAAATGATGAAATTTAGAACATCTTTCGTGATAGTGAAGTGGTTTGTCACGCCTTTGCAGGCGGGTTGGTTCTAGCAAACCAGCTACTCATAGTATTCCCCCGGTCGTACACCACGTACGACCGGGGGGATACACGTACACGTTTAAGGTAAGTAACAGTTAGGTAGATATTAGGCACAAAAGCAGGAGTGGCATGGCATTAGTGCTTTAGCTTTAGCTGAGTGGTAACCGTTTTGGCGCAGGTGCTTTGCAATTAAAGAAGAGGCCAACAATTAAATAAAGTTATTATTATTACTAGGCGGTGAAAACTTCATTTATCGTTATCTGCGATCACCACACGCCATAGTTTTTTTCGACTTATTGGTGTAGCGGTTAAGCGTCGGCTACTCCACCAAGGGTTCCGGGTTCGAACCTCGGGCATTACAAAAATTTCTGTGCATGAACATGTCTGTTTGTAAGTCTTGCTGTTTGGTATGCATAATGTATCTCTCTCTCTTCAACCTCTCGCAGTCCACTGCTGGACATAGGTCTCCCCATTTTGCGCCAGATATCCGGTCCTCCGCTTTTTCATCCAGCTCCACCAGCGACCTTCCGCAAGTCGTCGGTCCATCGGGCCGGAGGGCGTCCTACGCTACGCTTGCCAAGACGCGGTCTCCACTCCAGAACTCGTCTGCTCCAACGGCCATCGGTTCTACGACATACGTGACCAGCCACTGTTCTCTTGGGATTAAATCATTTCTGATCTTATCCCTAAGAGAGACTCCAAGCATAGCTCGCTCCATTGCGCGTTGAGTGACTTTGAACTTGTGAACCAATCCCGCAGTCAGTGTCCATGTCTCAGCTGCGTATGTTAGCACGGGTAGGACGCATTGCTCAAAGACTTTCGTCTTTAAGCATTGCGGAATAGTTGACGTTAAGACATGACGTAGCTTACCGAATGCCGCCCAGCCCAACTGAACCCTCCTACTAGCCTCCTTCTCGAAGTTATGCCGGCCAAGTTGGATGGTTTGGCCCAGGTAGATATACTCCTGCACAACCTCGAGACGGACGCCATCGACGCATATCGGTTGTGGCATGACACGACTGTTGAACATGACTTTTGTCTTGTCCAAATTCATGCCAAGCCCAACTCGTCGGGAAGATTCATTTAGGCTGTTCAGCATCTCCGCAAGCTCTTCCGATGACTCTGCCACGATGACGATATCGTCAGCAAAACGAAGATGAGAAATATACTCTCCATTGACGTTGACGCCTCGTTCAGACCAGTCCAGGGTCTTGAAGACATCCTCCAATGCGTTTGTGAACAGTTTCGGGATATTACATCCCCTGTCTCACACCACGACGCAATTGGATGGGTCTTGTCCGCTGGTCTTGGATCTGAACGGTCATCGTCGCTGCGTTGGAAGACACTTCATCACCTCGATATATCGCCAGTCGATACCGCATCGCTGCAGAGCCTCCAGAACAGCCCAGGTTTCGACGGAGTCGAAGGCTTTCTCGTAGTCCACAAATGCCATACACAGCGGCTGGTTATACTCTTCGGTCTTCTGTATAAGCTGCCGAACAGTATGGATGTGGTCCACGGTGCTGTAGCCTTTTCGAAACCCAGCCTGCTCCGGTGGTTGGAATTCGTCAAGTCTAATGGCGAGACGGTTCGCTACAACTCTGGAAAACAACTTATAGACGTGGCTCAGAAGCGCTATCGGTCTGTAATTCTTCAGAGAGTTTGTCACCCTTCTTGAAGAATAAGACGACAACGCTTCTGGACCACGCCTCTGGTGTAGTTCCTTGGTGAATGACGGCATTAAAGAGCTCAACTAATGCCCTAAGGACGGGCTGTCCACCGGCTTTTAGGAGCTCTGTCGTAATCGTCATCCCGAGGCCCTCCCATTCCTGAGTTGCTCCAGTGCAATATGTATGTATTTACAAAAAAAAAATGTATTTTTATCAGTTGTTTAGTACCTAACAACAAGCTTCTGGCTTGATATGGTCTAGATGGACTGTGTGAATGTCAGAAGATATTTACTTATTTATTTATAGTGACATAAACCTAAGGTAGCAGGTAAAGAATCATTGAATAGTAAAATATTTGACCTATATAATCAGTATATATTTTTTTTACCATACCTAAAGATAAAACTACCATTTTTACAAAATTATTTTTCTTATGGAGCAGATTAACACTGCTTTCTGTATGTGGTATTTTAATTTCACGCTAGGTCGAGCGCGCGGTTCATTTAGATACTTACACACTACACAGACTGTTTATGTCAACACGTTTTTCATATTAGACAACAACGTTGTCTGCCTGTTTGACGCGTAGTTTTCGCGTAGGTACGTGGGACCAATTTCGTTGGCTGAAAGCCATTTACCGCGGTACTTTACTTACAATTTAATTCCAATATAAATATTTAACTATGAAATGCATATTACTTTTTTTTACTGTAGATAATTATCAGCGATTAAAAAAATAACATAAGCTCTAATAGAGTGATTTAATGAAAAAAGCTTTGGTGCTACTACTAATATGTACTATGTAATGTACATACATGTATTGAATCTTGGGATCGTCGAACTTGCGGCCGATCAGTCGTTTCGCGTCGAACACTGTGTTGCTGGGGTTCAGGGCGACCTGGTTCTTGGCTGCGTCGCCGATGAGTCGCTCAGTGTCCGTGAACGCGACGTACGATGGTGTGGTACGGTTTCCCTGGTCGTTCGCAATGATTTCCACGTTCCCATGTTACACAGATATTAACAGGCAATAACTGTTTTGAAAGGTGCGCTAAGTATTTACTTATCTAAGTAAATAAATATTTTCGAAAGCAGCCGTTTAGCATTAATAAGCGTGGGGTAGTTCATATCAACAAGCAAAATATCACACCGATGACAACAGTCTGTTGAATCAACAGTTAATCACTTCAATAGTTATTAGTTTTTTGAACTGACATCCTGTTTTTCATCCTGACATTGACAGTTGTATTGTATTCCTCATTAATAATTTTGGATTATTTCAAACCTATCTTGACATATTTACATATTTGTACGCCACTGACATCTGTTTCATCCTGACATTGACATTGTATTGTATTCCCTCATTATAAAATTTTGGATTATTTCAAACCTATCTTGACATATTTATATTTGTACGCCTTTCAGAGGCAAACATAGTGATACTATTGTATAATTGTTCCACCTTGAGTGTATGACCTATGTTTAACAAGTAAATTGAATTGAATTGAATACTTAGTTAGTCAATATCTAGGTACTTTATTTGAATTCAATCTCCTATGTATTACTGTATCAGTACTTAGATAAGTAGGTGCTTGTGAATATTACCGAACAAAAAAAAACAAAAATCCCTATGCACGTCTACTAAAACTGTCGTAACTTTGTGACAGGCGAGCCACACTACTATAATAAGTGACAGCACCGATCCGTACATCCTCCGTTGTCGGCCGGAGAAAAAAGCAATTAGCTGAAATGCGCGGCGCAGACTAAATCCGTTCGGAGGCTCCCAAGCGTTCACGCGTGCCATGAAAAATGGTGCTCCGGCAACGGACAGGCGGGTCCACAAAGCTTTTGATGGTTATTTTTAACGCAATCAAGTTTTAATGCGGGAGACAATGCGGTTCATGTGTTATGTCGCTTTTTGCGTAATGTTTCATGTTTGTTTTGAGTAGTACAAGGTTTTCATGAAGTTGTGTTAAAATGTTTTGCGTAACAACAAAAAACTTATTAATTATTACGTATTCATTATCAGGTTTTGAAGAAAAAGGTCAGGTTTTAATTATAAATTGTATTATGAATCATTCAAGTAATATAAATATAAAGGTTGTGAATATATGTCAACTTTATAGTAATCTCCAGCCCAATAGAACACAACATCAATCGAATTTGAATTAAAATCACAAGTGCCTCGAGCGGTATTCTTACAAGGATCTAGGTAACCATGGTAGGTATGTGGTAAAAATGATAATTTCCTATTTTTTATCGTCAAGCTGGAGCAATGGGCTTCATTGCAATGGTTAAAGATCCTCGCTTTACATGATCTCTTATCTTATTTGTACGATGTAATATATTGTTGTATATGTTTTTCTTGTTTTGTGTTGGAAATGTATTCTTAGATAGTTTCTGAAATGATGCTATATTGTAATTATGTTTTAATATAAACTGTAGGGGCCTGGATGAGGAAAGCGGACGACCGGGATATCTGGCGCAAAATGCCCAGCAGTGGACTGCGATAGGTTGAATAGAAAAAAATAGGGCCTGGTGAACTGTAATATGGGCCTTTGAACCTAAACAGGCACTAGTCTCCCATAAATGACTAATTGTACCTCATGTTATAATAATTTTAGATGTATTGTATTGTGATGACGTTTACCGAGACATAAATCATTATATTATTACATTTTATTTGGTGACATTCCGACGATCTACAGATCACGCCGTGTACTAAAACTAACGTTCAGTACACTAGTACACGGAGTTGGGGAGAGCGCATAGTGAAATACTTTTTGTCCCAGTTTGATTAAGATATGGCAGGCTGAATCTGATCCGCATTGAGCCTGCGTGGTCGGCTACGGTTCAATTTCCCCATTATGCAGTAAGAAGATCTGTGAGACGTGATGGGCTGATGATGGTGACAATTTAATTTACTTACCTGCTATCGAATAGGTAACAATATTTAAATAGGTAATTGTGTTCCCTTTCCCGGATTGTACAGAGTTAATATTCTTAGCTAAATAAATTAAATACTGTAAAAACAAATAACGTTTCGCCTTTTATCATTGATTGTACATTTCGTAGTCAATTGTCGCCGGCACAGTTTGTGGTACATTTTTGTCACGGCGCGTCGTAATTGATGCGCCCGACGGAAGGGCTGTTTGTACGCCGTTATTTGATACATGTTTTTTTGGTGGAAAAGTGTCAGTTAATTTGTTGCTAATGTCTTAAGATACGTGTAAGATGTAGTACAGCAAGATTCCATTTGAATGTTACTGTGCGTCGAATGTGTGAATCACTAGGTAATGTATAGTATGTAGGTAATTCATACTATAATCAATCTGGTTATCTAAGGTGTAAACATAATCGAATTATTCAGCCCAGGCCCCACAAATAAACGATCCGCCCCTAATAGAACAAAAATAATTAAAAAATAAGTAAGTAAAATAAGAAAAGTTCTTCTAATCTAAAGGTCTTTGAATATTCATATTGACAAAAGAACCTTGTCTGTCTGTGAACTGTGCATCAGTACCTACCTAATGTCTAATAATGTTTAGTACTCATTATCGGGTTCCCAGCTAAACCGTTAACCAATCCTAGTTTCTAAACTTTTTTTTTTATGCTAAAGCAGGCAAACGAGCAAACGGCTCATCTGATAGTAAATGACACCGCCGCCCTTGTACATTTGCAGTACCAGAGGGCACCGAAATGCACTGAACATCTAATCTAGGTAAGGCCTACCTGGGCAGGTATTGGCCTTAAGAATAATTATCGTTATGCTGCAGCTTTACATTACGAGGAGATTTCAATTTGCATTCACACGTCATTGTATGGGCACAATTGATACAAAAATAATAAAAACATTATGAGCAATGAATCACCGGAGGGATCAAAGCACAGGCCACGCCACCGCCATTTGCAATCGTTTCGCGGCAAAACGCGCGCCGCCATTTTGTTTGTTTGTTTGGCTGTCAGCCGCACAACGTATCTTCCGGAACCGGCGCGCGATCCCCGCTAATAAAACGGTTATACTGATTAATTGCGACTCCCATTAGAAAATAACTCTGTGCGTCTGTCACGGATTGTTTGTTAATATCTTTAGAGCGTCTGCGGCGAAAATTAAAATAATATGGTGGAGGAAAGCGCGCGGAACTAAGCGCGTTTTTACGACGTACCGACGCCGGAACGAATGTTATTTTTTAATTCTGCTCTAGCTTGACGAATTGAAATTAATCTTCAACTGAAATAGAGTTTCAAATATTGTGCTTTCGTCTCGATTTGTAATAGAGATTACGTAGGTAGATTAGCTAGAGACATTTTAACTTCAAAGTTAGCAAAATTTTGTAAGGATCCGAAGCTATTAAACCAAGTAGTTTACAATTGATATAGCAATAGTTTACATTCAAATATTAAATGTGGTATTTCTTATTTCATGGAAGGCAACAGCCTTCAAACAATAAAAAAGTTGTCAATAAAAACATTTAACCAATTACTTCACTGAATTCTCTGATATATGTAATAACCAATTATTGTCAGCATCTCATCAGCAGCTTATTAAACGTTCCACCACTGGCACGAACTTACCAAAAAGGGTGATTAGGCTGTAGTCGTCCACGCGGGCTCAGTGCGGATAGGCCAACGTTACGCACAACCTTTGAATCGCTTCGCAGGTTTCCTCACTATGTTTCCTTCACAGTGTCGGATAACGTACATATATAATAACATACCAATTATTGTGGTAAAATTTAATTCATCATCATCATCATCATTCCATATTAATGGTGTCCACGCGGAACGATCCTTACAGTGGACATCCATCTGCTACCAGCCACTTAACCAGGTCATCTGTCCATCTTTTCTGCTAAAGGCGGCAAACGAACAATCAGCTTATCTGAATTAAATGACATCGCCAGCTATACACTTGTTCTCGTTGGAGGTTGGCATACGCTCCTTTCCCGTTACGCGGACGCCACTATACGGAAAATCATTCCGCCTTATTATCGGTTCTACGTAACGCTCTGTCACTTCAACTTGCAAATCACCATTAGTTATCCCCCATAAATCAGTCATATTAAGGCGAGCTGACGGCTACAATCGTCATATAAATCAGCGATATTCGGTCGTGTGGTTGCAACATTTGCGACAGCAATTATCGTTGCGATAGCGCGTCGGTGGTCGCGCGTGGTCGCAGCTCGCCGCGGCGCGGTGCGCTCCGTCGCAGCACCCCATTGCCCGGCGCACACCCACTCCTGCATTGCATTGTACATGGGTCGTAGTAATTAATGAACGGTACAGTCAATGATGTTAAAGTATGGATTCGTGATTACTCACAAAACAACCGAAAAAAGTGTTCCGAATGCAGCGACAGCACACGTACACATATTTCGAATGAGTGTACATTTACCTAAACGAAGAGCCTACAACTGTATTCTCTTGGCGGTTCGTTTTTGAGGCACGGATAGCCTTTATATACAGAATATCATTGGGTACAGTAGGCCACAACTAAATACAGCATGACACATTTGTATAAAAATAAATAAGAATTTCCAGATAATACAGCGAAAAATCGATCCGAAACATGGAAAATGTGTGATCTCTAATTCAAAGTCAAAAACTCTTTATTCAAATTAGGCTTACAAAAAGCACTTATGAACGTCAAAAATATACAAAAATATAATAAAAAACAATTAAAAATACTAAACTAAAAATATGAATTTTGTGCTTTGAAAAAAAGCGCTTCAGTGGTTTGGCCTGTTGAGAAAGAAGCACCCAAGAAAACTCAACAGTGTAGCCTTTTTAAAAACAATTACTTAATGTAACAATATATCATAAACACTGAAATAGCTGAGCAGTTAAAGACCACGGATTTTATGTTAAGGTATGATAGTATTTAGTAGTGATAGTGTTCCTTAAGCGAGTCAAAGGGGGTCTAAGGTTGTAAATAAAACGAATATCTCTTTTTGTAGTACAAATATTGTATTAATGTCGGCAGCTGAGCCCCACAACAGTAGACCATACGACATGACACTATGAAAATAACTAAAATAAACCAATCTTGCTGTTTCTACATCCGTTAAGAGCCTTATCTTTCTTACAGCATAAGCTGCCGAGCTAAGTCTACCAGCCAGTGATTCAATGTAGGCCCCCATTGTACTTTGAATCTAAAGTTATACCAAGAAATGCAGTGGAGTTTATAAGTAATACTTGTTATCTCCACTATAATTACTTGTCATCTTTATTTATACTACATTTATTACGAATAAATTATTCTTATTCTTATGGACGTAAAAAAAATACGGACGAAGTCTCGCTTAAGCAAATGTGTCAAGATTGGGCATTTTTTTATAGAAAGCAACATATAAAAGACATTTGGCTCACATGTCACAGAGCCGAGAAAAAAACACTGAAAAGAACACAGCTTGCGTAGAAAAATAGTGGAAAATCCGAAGTGATCAAAAGGAAAAATAGGAATTATTTTCGTAGGTGTACGGGCAAGCGCGTACTCAATTACGTCAGACACATTTTGACCGACTTTTGTTAATACGCAATCATAAATTAATCAATATAAAATCAGTTCGCTAACAACCATCAAACAAATCACGCGTTCTCACTTTTACCATCAAAATCCATCTAGAGTTTTAAATAAAGTCCAAAAAACTTTGTGCCCAGAACAGTGTCCAAAACTTTGTGTCCAGAACAGTGTCCAAAACTTTCGTGTCCAGAACAGTGTCCAAGACCAAGTGTCCAAAACAAGTGTCCAAGTGTGGAGTGGCCTTCATATCCAACCCAGGTGCGACGCGCTAAAGAGCCGTCCGTCCGCATCAGCTCAAGCAGCAGGAAGTATTCAGATATCAAGTAAGATCAGTCCATTTTACTTATTTATCTACAATGTCTTCCGTTAATGATATTCTCACAAATCAGCAGCAGCTATCAACAGCGATTGAAAACATTTATACTAACTTCAAAAAGGATGGGTCTGACCGCAAGACGTCGGATTACATCAAGCGCAGGTTAGATACACTAGACAGTTATTGGTACGAGTATGATAAAAATTACAGACAATTGTCTCAACTTGATTTAGAACAATCAAGTCGTGACATGATCATAAAAGAATACGAGCAGTTGAGGGAGAGATCAGATTTTATTAGAGCACAAATTATGAATTATCAACCTCAAACAGGTGATAGGCCAAGAACACCAATTGTAAAGCCGCCAAAATTTGTAACGAATCCCGTTGAGTCCAATATGAGTATGCAGCAAAGCGAGCAAACGTCATCAAAAGCCACAGCCAGTAAAACTGAAGAATTGTTAAGAAAACAGCAGAGCAATTTCAAAGCATTCCAACGTTCAGTTGCCAAAATAGATATTTCTACATTAGGGGAAAAATGGGAATTCGACAACCTACTGCAAACCCTTCATTCACGTTGGGCAGCAATCGACGCCCTTCACTGGGAGCTTGACAGCGATCTTGATGGCTCCAATGAAAACTATGAAAAAGCCTACACCATGTATGAACAGCAATACGACAGTATAACAAAGGCCATAAACAAGAAGCTGTGGTCCGTTGCGCATCAAGAAAAGTCCACTCCACAGATGGACGTGCCTACCTTCAGTGGAAATTACAGTACCTGGGTGTCATTTAAAGACCTATTCACCGAAACCATCCACAACAACCGTTCAATGTCTGATGCCCAAAAGATGCAGTATCTAAAGTCCAAAGTAAAAGCAGAAGCGGAGAAACTCATCCAACATTTATGTGTCAGTTCAGACAATTACAGAGTCTGCTGGGACATCCTCAATCAAAGATATGACAAC
The DNA here is from genome assembly GCA_019425675.1 of Leucinodes orbonalis. Classification (NCBI taxonomy): domain Eukaryota; kingdom Metazoa; phylum Arthropoda; class Insecta; order Lepidoptera; family Crambidae; genus Leucinodes; species Leucinodes orbonalis. The sequence continues at coordinate 14,008 of PQWD01011932.1, forward strand.
AAGAAGCTCATATTTACGTCTCATATAAACATTTTAATGAATATTCCGGTCGCCCAGCAACAATCAGCAGTTCATCTTAAACGCTTACACGATACCACTCTGGAATGCCTCAACGCTATTAAGAACTTAGGCGTGGATATTAGTTCTTGGGATCCACTTCTCGTTCACCTTCTGACGCAAAAGTTAGACATGGAGTCATACACCAACTATGTAGCCTCGGTGAGTAACCCACGGGAACTTCCAGCCCTAAAAGAACTACTTACCTTTTTGGAAACTAAATTTACCATTCTCGAATCAACTCGCCGGAAACAAGATAACTTTACACCAAAACAACAAATTCAAGCAACAAGGTATCAAATTAATAATGATCATAAAATTCAAAGGCCTTTTAAACAATCATTAACTACAAGCAGCAAAATAACACCACAACCTATTTACAACAAACCGCCAGAATCATATACTAAATGTTCGCTGTGTTATCGTGACCATGGAATTTTCTTTTGCCCAAAATTTCTAGAAATGGCGCCAGCACGTAGGCTAAGCTTCATCAACAAATTTAATTTGTGTATCAATTGTCTTCATTACCATTATGGCAAACCATGTTTTTCAGATAGAGTATGTCGTGAATGCAATAAGACTCATAATAGCTTATTGCATGCGGCGTTTACGCAATCGCACCGCTCGGCTACTGGAAACCGAACGGAAGCGCCAGGGGCGCGCGGGGGGCAGGCAAACACGAGTGCTAACGCAGGCATTCAGGTCTGCAGTGACCAACACGTGGAACATGCCCTGGCCAATGAACCTGTCCAAGTACTTCTTCCCACTGCTTTAATCAAGATACAAGCAGGCGACGGGACTTATCATATAATGCGGTCTCTCCTAGATCAGGGATCCCAAACCTCCCTGATTTCAGAACACGCAGCCCAACTTCTTAAACTGCCTAGAATGAGATGCAAAGGAACCATTTCAGGCATAGGAGACAAACAAAGTAACTGCAAAGGCATCATAAGTATCAAATGTGCATCATTAATTAATGATTTTACTTTTGAGACGGATGCTTTAATAATGAAACAGCTCATAAAGAACTTGCCAAGTCAAACTTTCTCTAAACCAGATTGGTCATACCTAGACCACGTCCAATTGGCTGACCCACAATTTTATCACAGCCGCCCTGTTGATATATTATTGGGAGCAGACGTGTATTCAACAATTTTGATGGATGGCATCTGTAGAGGAAGCGCCTCTGCTATGCCAACCGCTCAACAAACCCAACTCGGATGGATTTTGAGTGGAAATACAAAAACCCTTCAATGCAATGTAGTTTTACATAATATGGAGGAAATTTTCAAATTTTGGGAAGTTGAAGAAATACAAGAGCAATCAGATTTATCTTCAGAAGACCAACAATGCATTGATTTTTATAAGTCCACTACTAAGCGACGGCAAGACGGACGCTATGAAGTTCGCTTACCACTAAAACCTAATTACCAAGAAAAATTAGGTAATTCTAAATCAAAGGCCATAGCACAATTTTATAAACTACAACAAAAATTATCAAAAAACAATAAAATCAATCACGATTATAAAATATTCATAAACGAGTACATTTCGCTCGGTCATATGATACCTGCTGACGATTGCAGTCCAAGCTTCAAGTGTTATTTACCTCATCATTGCGTCATACGCGAGCAGTCAACAACCACAAAATTGCGTGTTGTATTTAATGCATCCGATAAAACATCAACCGGAATTAGTTTAAATGACGTAATGTATGGGGGTCCTAACCTTCAGCAAGATATCCAGAGCCTTATTATCAAATGGAGACAACATCGGTTCGCGTTCACTGCAGATCTCGAAAAGATGTTTAGGCAAATATGGGTAAACCCAGAAGATCAAAATTTACAGAGAATTATATGGGGTGACAACAAAAATTTTAAAGAATACAAATTGACTACGATTACTTACGGAACTAAATCTGCCCCATTCCTCGCCATGATGACCCTAAAACAGTTAGCACACGATGAAAAAGTAAACTACCATGATAGCTTAGCGCCCGAAGTCCTCGCGGAGTCATTTTATATGGATGATCTCATCCACGGGTCACATACTTTGGAAGCTGCGAAGCTACTTCAAGCAGATATGATCAAACTTCTAAGTTCAGGGGGATTCCATCTTAGGAAATGGAAGTCCAATGCGCCAGAACTTCTGAAAAATGTCCATACTGACCAAGCAAGTCAAGATTTTGATTTCAAACAAGAAGAGTCGACCAAAGCTTTAGGACTTGGCTGGAATCCAAATTATGATCAATTTAATTTTCAACCACTTATCACCACATCGACCAAAACTACCAAAAGATCACTGCTATCCGATATATCCAAGATATTTGACCCACTTGGATGGCTAGCGCCCCTCACAATAAAATTAAAAATTCTATTCCAAGACTTATGGAAAGTTGCCATAGAGTGGGATGATCCTGTTCCAAGTGAGATAAGCGAACAATGGAGAAAAATCAAAGCTGAAATATCCATCATTAGTCAATATTCAGTGCCAAGATGGTTACAAACTAAGCAAAAGGATACCATCGAACTGCATGGTTTTTGTGACGCAAGCACAAAAGCTTATGGATGTGTAATCTATTGCAAAATTTCAAGGCCAAATGAACAATCATCAGTCGTGTTAGCTGCAGGAAAAACAAAGGTCGTACCTCTCAATAAAATAATTTCTCTACCACGCTTAGAGCTCTGTGGAGCAGTGCTTTTATCAAAATTAATGGCCAAGGTCAAATGCTGTCTTAACAGTCTTGATATCAAAATTTACGGTTGGAGCGACTCCATGGTGGTACTAGGCTGGCTGAATGGTGAGGCAGACCGCTGGAAGCCATTTGTTGCCAACCGCGTAAAGCAAGTTACTGAATCAATTGAACCAAGCTGCTGGCGTTATGTCAGATCAGATGACAACCCTGCCGATTGCGCTAGCCGGGGCCTAAGCCCTTCGCAACTCAAGGAGCATTCTTTGTGGTGGCAGGGCCCTTCCTGGCTACGTGAATATCAATCTACAGAAAACGAAGAGCAGCCTTTATATGTAACTAACCAAGACCTGAAACAAAATAAACAAGTGAACGTTATACAAACATTAACAGGTTGTGAGATCGTAGATCAATTATTAGAAAGACAAAGTTCTTTAACAAAAGCAACGAGAATATTAGCATGGGTTTTTAAATTTATAAACAGAAAACCAAAACAAAATTATTTAACAGTCCAAGAAATTAACAAAGCAAGATTATTCATTATAAACAAAGTACAGCAAAAGGAATTATCAAGCGAAATAAATGATCTATTACAAAATAAAACAGTAAGCAATAAATGTAAAATATGTAATCTAAGTCCGTTTTTAGACGAAGATAACATCCTGCGAGTCGGTGGGCGACTTCGGCATGCAAACATGGATTTTGAAAGAAAGTATCCAGCAATTATTCCATCAGACACCAAATTAGCCAACCTCATAATTGACCAGGCACATCAAAATACATACCATGGTGGGGCTCGCCTCACTACCGCATACCTTCGTCAAAAATATTGGCTAATTGGAGGAAACAGGATAGTCAAAAAGCGTTTACGTTTGTGTGTCAAATGTAGGAAGCACAATCCCAGCCAACAATATCAACTAATGGGAGACTTACCTGCAGCTAGAACAAATCCATCGCGCCCCTTCTACCACTGCGGCGTCGACTACACTGGTCATGTCCTGGTTAAGGCCAACAAAGGTCGCGGAATCAAGACTACGAAGGGATACGTCGCCGTATTTGTATGTATGGCACCAAAGCAGTCCATCTCGAACTAGTCTCCGACTTAACATCATCCGCATTCCTAGCTGCATTACGCAGAATGTCGGCCAGAAGAGGGGTACCAGGCCACATTTATAGCGATCAGGGTACGAATTTTATCGGCGCAAACAAAGTACTACAGCAAGAGTTAGTACAACAATGTACCTTAAATCAGGAGTTTAAGAAAGAGGTAGCGAACATGGGTATCGACTGGCACTTTAATGCTCCCTCGTGGCCATCTGCAGGTGGCCTGTGGGAAGCGTCAGTAAAGTCGTTGAAATATCATCTTAAAAGAGTGATTGGAGAGCAAAAACTAACATATGAAGAGTTTACAACCCTTCTTACCAACTGGAAGGCTGTCTTAACTCGCGACCACTCTGCCCACTAACAGAAGATCCTGATGATCTTGATTTCTTAACCCCATCTCACTTCCTAGCAAGCGGGCCATATTTAACTATTTATAATACTGAAACTGATATGAGAACAAGGTGGCACTTAATACAAAAAATACTGAAGGACACGTGGAGTCGATGGCGCAATGAGTACCTCGCTCAGCTTTCAGCTAGAAGCAAATGGAAAAGGCCAGAGAAAAACATACAATTGAACGATGTTGTTATCATTAAGGATGACAATCTCCCCGCAGGAAAATGGGCCTTAGGTCGGGTTGTGCAAGTGCACCCGGGATCCGATGGCCTCGTGAGGGTAGTAACACTAAAAACTAAAAGTGGATTACTACAACGTCCACTTATCAAGCTCTCCATTTTACCCGTTCATCCAGCCCAAAACCAGGAACCAAAGCCAGAAGAGAAAGAAATACCGAAAACAAAATCAAAATCAATCACATCCCGCAATTCATATTTGACAACAATAGTCATGTCTTTAATGCTATTTTTAGTAACCATCTCACCAATTAATTGCACCTACAACATAACATCATTACCTAGCAACAACAGTATTTACTTTGATCGTATTACCGACATGAATTTAATCCGAGACGACTGGCGCCTCGTCGTCTACTACGACATGCGGCCGTATCAAGAAGGAAATGCAGCGCTAGCGAAATACATGAACTACCTTATGGAGTTGTGTTCAAAAGTACATGTCCAAGCATATTGTGCGGGGATCACTTCCCAGTTAAGTCACGAAACAATTGAATTAGAACATTACAACCACCTATTGTTAAGTCATCAAAACAATGGAAACGGACCTATAGGGCACCGAAGGCGTCGGGGCCTTATCAACGGAGTGGGCTATGTAACAAACAAACTGTTTGGCATATTAGATCAAGATTTTGCGGAGAAATACGAGAAAGATATTAACCTTATTCAAGAAAATCAAAAACATCTAGCATCGCTCTGGCAAAATCAGACTTCCATAGTCGAAGCAGAATTGAACCTTCTGAAACGAACAGAAAACTTCATCAATCAACAGCATAAATTAATTAATAAAAAATTTAATAGCATTAATAAATCATTAAATCAAGTAAAGGATGAAATTCAACAGAACTCTCTTTTAAATGAATTCATTACTACGTCAATAATGGCCAATAATATATTACTCAAGTTAAAGGAAGTACAGACCACGTTAATAAATACTGTTACCAACATATATAACGGAAAATTCAATTTCCATATACTACCACCAGACCAGTTAAGACGTGAACTTAATTTTATAGCTGGACAGCTGCCTAAGGATCTGTCTCTGCCTATAGATAATTATGGAAACTTATCGGAACTCTATAACCTTCTGCAAGTACATGCAAGCGTTACAAAAAACTACCTTATATTCGAAATTAAAATACCCCTTATCAGTGGCGATATATATGAAATTTCAAAAATAATATCCATTCCACACTTAACAAGTAACCATCAAGAAAAAATAGTTGTACCGATAGCAGAATACGTGGCAATCAATTTAAATAAAGATACATTCATCACCGTTACACTGGAAGAATTAAAGTTATGTTTTTCAAGAAACCCAGAAAGAATACTTTGTCATATTAAGAAGCCTATTTTTTATATTAAGAATGATCAAAACTTTTGCTTGCATATTGAAAATTCTAAACAATGCAAAACTGTAATCAATCCTTGTCAAAACAGATGGCTGGAATTAAATAAAATTAATTCATATTTATATTTTTGTTGCGGACAGTGCAGGCACAAGCTCTTATGCAACGATCACATTACGCCGATACAAATGACTCGCTCTGGATTCTTTACTATCGATCAAGGTTGTATAATAAAATCAGCTGATTTCTTTGTTTACACTCACAGACAAGAATACAGTCAAATTAAAATAAGCTCTGATATTACCTCCCCAGAAATATCACAAATAAATCATCTTATCAACATCTCTATACCAAATATCACTCTGTCTAACAACGATGATGAAACGGATTTCAAAGATCATCCGAAACAAGTCCAGGAACTCGAAGAGAGGCTGAAAACATTAAAGGAAAATAATATTTTATCAGATAGGCTATCCTATCATGATGTCCACCACTACACAGCCATATACGTGATGATGGCATTGGTGGGTGCCTTCGCCGTAGGCCGGGTGTGGCGGCGGTGCGCGCGCGCGCCCGCGGCCCTCGCGACGCAGCCTCAGCCGCCACAAGATGCTGTATCAAGTGTCAATGTGAATAGTGTTCAGTGCAAAGCGTTAAATGTCAAATGTGAAGACTATAGTGAAATTCCCACCCCAAGTGCGCGAGTGTTAAAACAAAACAAAACCACGTCACCAGTAGTCCTTCGCTCGGTGTTTAATATCTCAGACCAAAATGTTTAAATTTATTAAATGCTCGTTTACAATCGGCATGAACTATGAATTATTGAATCAATTGTCAATTCACCTATTAACAAACCATTCCAACATTTATTTTAAGGAACTATTGTTCTCACCTTTGTAAACATCTCATCAGCACCTCATCAACTTACTGACCTCATCTTTCGCGCCCCGGAATATGTACGGGCAAGCGCGTACATCAATTAGCGTCAGCACAATTTTGACCGACTTTTGTTAATACGCAATCATAAATTAATCAATATAAAATCAGTTCGCTAACAACCATCAAACAAATCACGCGTTCTCACTTTTACCATCAAAATCCATCTAGAGTTTAAATAAAGTCCAAATAAAAGTTCATATTTTAAATAAACAACGTTTTATCATTAAACAGTCCAATAAGCTGCGGTATTCCCTACACACGAAGAAATATCAACCTAAATATTCCGAGCCGCTGGAACGCTGCGTTATTTTATTTCATTTATTCATTATTCAATAATATTATTAATCGTACATAGCATGATAATTCGAGTAAACAGAAANAAAAAAGAACAAACTTTTTCGCGGGTCTCAAGTTTCGTGGAGGACATGTTGAAAAAGTAAAAAGTGACCGAGCCAGCTGCTGCAAGGTCTAGGTTACTGTCGCATGTGCTCGAGACGCATTCTTGCACGCCATTTAAAAATTAATAAACGTTACAAAGATTCAGTTTTGTGCCGGGGTGACATCTTGCGTGCAGTTTTTGGGAGATTAATACCTAACGTTAAATACAAACAAACACGCGTTGTGTCGCAGCCTGAATGCCGCTGTTTAACGGAATAATTCACATGTTTTTTGTTTTAATCACTGACACGTTACACTTACCTGTAGCTACTTTTATTTTATTTTATTTAATGGAGATCAAAAAAGCTGCAGAGGACAATATGATCCTACAAGGGTTACGAATTTGTTGATATGATGAGTGGAACTTTTAACATTTTTGACGACCCATTTGGTGTTGCGGTTGAGAGGTCGGCCGCAATATCAAGGGTTCCGGGTTCGATCCCGGGCAGTACAAACATTTGTGTGCATGAACATGTCTGTTTGTAATGGTCTGGGTGTTTTCTATGCATAATATGTATGTATTTACAAAAAAAATGTATATATGTATGTTTATCCGTTGTTTAGTACCCATAATACAGGCTTCACGCTTAACTTGGGCTAGATGGCGCTGTGTGAATGGCAGTGGATATTTATTTATTTTAACATAATAAATAAATAGTTATTATTTAATTTGAAAGTCTACATGAGCTGCCTGTGCGTTGAGGTCTTATAAGAAACAGTTGAACAATATTGATAGTAAACTATGATATCAAATAAGGCAAATTTTATGCAGGTCGCGTTAAAGCGAAGTTAGTTATGATCAAAGTTTGTATCTGTTATAATCTAGACACGACACCTAATACTGTAGAATCTTAATGAAACGCTATGTAGCGACTATGACTTCTAAATGTTACCTAAACGTAGTGGCGCGCACTTCATATATTCAAATAAGCAGTGCATACGTTGTGCGTCCAGACAATCCGGAAAATTGCCAAAAATTAAATGACTCCCACAATTTGCCCATTTTCCTCTAAAGATTTGAAAATATGACGATCTGCTGTCATCAACAGCACTCAAATTATTCCTTGCTTTTGCTATTAGTGTCACTCACTTTGCATAACCTTGTCATAATCTCTGTGCACGCCACTGCCTAAACGTTAATAGCAGCTAAGAGATGCACAAAGTAAATATTAATGCTTATTGAATAATTCATCGGCAATTAATGTATTTGCTACAACGTTTATGATGAAAATTCTTCGATGCGAGATGGACTTGCGATTATTACAATTTGATTATTGAAGTGATGATGATGATGAAATGAGGTACATGTAAAGTCAAATTATAAATAGATATAACATACTATTTTCCCATTCAAAAAGTATTTAACTTTGTACATATTATTTTTCATTGTACTTTTGATTATTGTAATGACATTGATATATGTTTAATTATAATTTATTAATTTAATTATGGAGGCACGTTGTGGGGTCAATTACTAAAATCTAACCACGAAACAACCACAAACAAATGATATTACCAACATCATATTAAAAATTCAAAGATAAAAGTGTTATATATGCATATTATATATTGAATTGAGTTATTTAATAAACAAAAAAATGCAAAAATCTTTATTTACAGCAAACAAGTAATTCACAAAGAATGAGACCTCAAATCAAGTCTCATTCTTTTAAGTTAACCTGTAGTAAAATGAGACCGCTTCCAATAAACACACGCTTTTTATTGTCAACATGGCTAACGATACAAATTGGATCAACACCATTCCAAAGTAACCATATCATAAACAATCTAAACCACTCACCAGAACTGGCCAGCAAGAAAGACCTCGAGTGCGCTTTAAAATAAATCAGCATAGCGAACAAGAGTCGGTGTTCGTAGCATACACCCGTAGTATAGCCGTAGTATATCAGCTCCAATGGCGCGGCGACCTTTCGACCCGCGGGGCGTGGCCACGGACGCCCCGCCCCCTCGCGCCTCGCCCGCCCGCCGTACACCTCGCATGAAACATCTCTGCACTGAATGTCTCGGCCTTTTATCTCACGTACAGGCCTCATGTCACTCGAGACACCAATGAGTATTGAGTTACGAAATAAAGACCGTATGTTCGTTGTTGTTTGGAGTATCGCTGAGCTTTAAAGCAAGTACTTTATACATAAAGCTAACATAGGTACTTTGTTTTTTTATCGTATTCAATCACAAGTTGTCATATTCTGTGGTTTATATTTTTTTTATCGTTCAACTCTATTGTCTATTGTATCGACTCCGCCAAATAGAATTGAGTTAATGCCGTAAAATATGATGAATGAAATCCATGCCTACGACAATGTTATTCTGTATATAAAGGTGGATTCGAATCGAAGTCACTGTCTATTTAGCTATGCTTCCTCTATCAAAATAGAGGAAGTTTCTGTGGATTAAAAAAAATCATATTCAAATAATTTGAAAAATGTGCTTAGTACATAATTGACTATAGTCCTATGAAAATTGAGTTTGAGATTTATAAAACAAGAATAAAACTATGTCTTCTTTGGTAACGTATCCTACAATTGTTCAGATGTGAATAGATTCAACAATTAATAAATATTGAAATGTAAGACAAAAAATGTATTTATTGACCACACGGGACTGAATCTATATTAAAGTTATCCTATTTTTTTAGTTTCCATAAGTTTAAACCCAATGGTTAAAAATTTTATTGAAAATATACAAATACTACAAGAGCTTTTAGTTAATGTATCTAAAACTGCGTACTATGTGGATTTAACGGATTATATAACTGACGAAGACTCTACTCAGCAAGCCTTTCTAAACTCTACATTTCGAAAACCTTATTTCCTAAAATAAGATATTATATTTCATTTAGTATTACATTTTCAATAATTGTTAATTTTGTTACTAAGATTTTTATGTTGAATTGATTTCTTTAATGGCTATATACCAAATAATTCTATTGTTAATAATAATAAATTATCTTTATATGTAAAGAAATAATTATAAATATATTTATTTCCTAAAATATTGAGATTCAGAAATGAGAATATATCAAATAGTACCACTTGATTTACCTAATCCTTAGATAAACCATTTATTGTTTATGTAAGGCTCAACAAAAACATTACGAAAACATATTCCATTACACCGAAATATTCCAGTATATATTAAATTATCTGTGATTTCACACAATAAATGTTGTGTTACATTTACAAAGGAGAATGCAATAAAGTTATTTCGAGTGTTAAGTCGGGAGTGCGAGGTCGCCGGGTCAGCTCCCCGGTGAGCTTTTTACGTTACGCGCGATTTATTGGTCTTGTTTTAGAAAACTGTGGAATGGTAATTAGCCGCTACGGGTTCATTAAAATATTTTATTTGTTCAAATGACAGCCGCGTGATTTGTTCGCGCTTTGTTCTTTATTTCACTGTTTTCTACTCCCACATTAGGGATGTTTTCGTCACTCGTCAACGGTATAGATAAATGTCTTTTAATCGTATCCGGCGTTTCATTACAAGTGATCATCAAATCCCATTACATTTTTATCAATTAATTATGATTTGGAATAGGTACCTACCTATATTTCGCCAAGTGGTCCCCGTGAATTGCTAAAGGTTAAGCCGAAAAACAATGTAATTATTGTAAAGTACGTCCAAAAATATTATAGTATTTTTTTTATTGTCTGTCTGCCTGACTCCTTTTTAAGATCATAGACTTTTGTTTTTAAGTTTCACATTGTGGTTGTTTGCTGAATGCTAGAATCCTAACACTGGTGTTCTATGTAGATCAAATATTTTTTATGAAAGCATACTTTATACCAGAGAGTAGTGTCAATTATAGCATTGTACATAGAGCATCCGATTCCAATAGTGAGCGGTCAGCTGCGCAGACAATGGCGAGCGGGTAGTGACCCCGGCGCGTGCGCACTCTGACGTCACACTGCTCACGAGCTAGTGTTACATACTGAAGTTACACACAAGTTACTTAAGTTTAAGTTGACAGAACTTATAGTTCACGGGTAATTAGTTGACTTCTGGTGAACGGAAGACTTCTGAAGTGATTTTTATTGGGCCTTAAACTCGGAGTACTAGACGCCTTAAACAATAAAATCTAGCGTTAGTAAGGTAATGGTGTAAGAAGGTTTTCTTCGTAGTTGGATGTTATAGTAGCTTTAGGATTCTAGTTATATGGAATCTCTTGATACGTAAAAGGAAAGCCTTAATAAAAAAATCAATCGTTGAAAGTTAGTCGTCCACGGGCCAGTGCGGATTGACTTCACGCACACCCTTGAAATTACTTCATAGGCGTGTGCAGGTTTCCTCCTGTTTTCCTTCACCGTAATAGTGTCGGATAAACGTACATATAATTCCAAAAATCGAAATTAGTATGTGGCAGGATTTGATCCTGCACCAGATCGGAAGGCAACAATCCAATGAGCTACCAAAACTCTAACGAACGAGCTAAACGAGTGCTTAAAAAACTGTATTTCGCATTGGGCACGTGTAATGTCGGAGCAGCACCGCGGGCAGACGTATGTGCGCGGGAACAAAGGGCGCGCCGTGAACCGCGACCGTCGCGCGCCAGCGCCCGCGCGCTCTGCCCTGATTTACAGACTTTGCCACTAACATACACACGTTTTGTTTATTAACAACGAACATATAACGTTTGAATCAAAAACCAATTTAAGCAAGCATATATCGATACTATTTATGTTTTTGATACTAGCAATTCTAAGGTATATTCTTATCCTTTTTTGTAAATTATGGTATGAAATCACAGGTCACATCAACAAAAGATTTATGTCCTAGCAATCTCTTGAATATCTTCTTTAAACGAGGTATACAGAGAACCTCTTGCTAATGACATGGCTGATTCATTAGCATCGAAGATGTCGATATATGGTGGTTAACATATTTTATAAAACAAGATAGCAGACCACAACTCCATCTATACATAAAAGCAAAAATAATCCTCGTTTCTTTGCTTCAAATTATCGCTGTCTACTGGACATAGTTGTTCTCGATCTTGCGCCGCACTCTCCTAGCACAGCCTATCAGTGATCTTTAGCAAATCATAGGGCGTTCAGCGCTTCGTCTACCAATACTTCTCCAAACTGGTCAGACAGTTTTTAACCTATAGAACGCGAGGAATCATACACAATTATAATTCAATTATTTCTGAGACTAATAGTGTCATTGGCGTTTAAAGGTTTAATAATGAAAACACTTTAAACTCGGTGTCCTATTTCTTACATAGTTTCAATAAAAGATACAGATAATAAATATGAAATATATATCAAACAGAGTAGATACAAGTATTGGAACAATAAAGTTTCCAGATACTTATTTCAAATTAAAAAAAGCGTAAAGTAAACACTCATGTCCCTGGCATTTATCATTGTTGCCTTCAATTAATTCAAATTGCCAAGATGCACTCCGCCTTTACAGGTAGTTGAAAGCACTTTAAAATTATAATAAGCAATAACCTTCCGTTGTGACATTGCAGGCGGTACACGACAGGCGGTCCGCGCTCAGCGGAGACGGCGGCGTACGGCGCATACGCGGAGGCGGGCGCGGGCGCGGGCACGGGGGGGGCGGGCGCGTCCCCGCTCGACGAGTACTACCAGCCGAGTACCGCCGCCGCCCGCGCAGCCCTACTCGACGACTACTACCACCACGCGCACGCGCACGCGCAACCGCTGCTGCCGCACGAGCCCAAGTACCAGCCGCACGCGTATTCCAAACCATACCCAGAGGTGAGTTTGACTTGATGAAATATGTTGAATTGTGGTCGTCGATTGTTTATAATATGCGTTAGATTATAATTTTGAATGTTACGATGACATAAACGTAGAATGTATATAAATTTTCTGAAACTGACACATCATCATTCATCACAGACAATCTTAACATTTAGGCATTTACCAAACAGCTTCGAAATTTTTAAACACGACAACACTATGCACTTCCACCTCTTTACTCGTAAGAAGATTCCTAAATGTATCATTTTACGAATAAGCTTCAAAGTTTACGACCTACTTCATGAGTAGTGGCAACTATTACCTTACAGAATCAGGATATGTCACAGTATCTGCAAAATTAATTACTACTATCATAATATAAACCAATAAATGCCTAACATACACTCATAAATGTAACCTAGTTCTCCCCACACATAGATAACTTCTATTTATTAAGCATTTGAAAAAGAAACTTTCATAACTATGTAGTTTTATGTAATAATGACTAAATAGGCATGATGACTGGGTCTGAAATCGTAAGAACTATTTCATATATTATTACAATCTGGGTTAAATATAACGATGTGCTTACTCTCAGCTCGAAAACTCATGTTTTATGAATTTTATTAGTCGTCAAAGTTAGATGGGCAAGTCCATTTTTAACATTAATTGTCAAAAATTCGTTAACAAAAGGATAACATACAATTTAAAGCAACTTTTGCTATGAAACCGTTTTAGTAAACGCAACATTTAATATAGTTGTAGTACAAAATTCACAAACTATGCGTACTAATTACTGATGCGTGACGTCCTAACTAGGTAGCCATTTGTATGAAGCGTTTTTGGGAGAGTCCATTAATGTGTTTTAGAATTGGAAAATCTCTGTGAGTTTTAATGTTAACGGATTATTTTTTTACCAATGTTTCTATTATTATGCGGTCCATCAATATAATAACAGAAAAAAATGTCATCATCCCTATTCTATCATACGGCAAAACAGCACTGCCAAAAATAGAAGCAATTAAATGATACCAATTAGCACGTCCTAAAGCTGCGAGGGTAACGCGACTCCCGGAATTAATAACGGGATGAAAGGCCCGACTGTCGACGACCGGCCTTGAAATCGGACGCTTTATTTATTTAACTTCTCGTCAACTGTTTCCACCTTCTTATGATTAATTGAAAGAAGTATTAAAATGATGTCTTTATTCGTATATCGGATTTGATGTTATGAAGTGATTCAGATATTAAAGTGCCTCTGAAGACCGATGGAACTAGATAATTTTCGATCACCAATAAGGTGTTCCATGCCACTGCGATATCGACCTCCGACGTCTCAACTATAACCCTGTGGCGTTATAGTAGTTGAGACGTCGGCTACTTTACCGGGGTTCCGGGTTCAATCTTCGGCAGTACAATTTATGCCACAAGGCATAAATTCGTCTGTTTGTATTATTCTGAATGTTCTATTACGTGTATCATGTACATATTCATAATAATCAAAATCTTTTTTCAGCGATATAATATTTAGCGTTTGGACTCATTTCACAGACTGGATGCTTAATTTGGGGCTAGATGCAAAGTTTGGGGCTAGATGGCGTTGTGTCAATGGATATTTATTTATTTTTCCCCGTCAGGCGGTGGCGGTCGATACGGCGGCGAAGGCTACGGCGAGAGCTACGCGCCGGAGTACGGGGCGCGTGCGCGAGTGGACGGACTGGCCGGCGAGCAGCACGCGCTACTGCCCAAGACAAACTAGCTTACCCGCCGCGGGACCTGCTTTCCGGTACCTATACGTTTTGCTTACTATGGCTTGGCAATACTATGGCTTGGCAATACTATGGCAATGTGACGTGTAGTTTTTGATTATATACTGTTGTTGTCTTCTTCTTGTCTTTTGTTTCCACTACTAACCAGCGCCTTGTCAAAACTGTCTTGCATTAATTAATCCGCATTTCTCCTTAATTAAACTTATGTTTACCTGTGCCTTCACTGATACTCAAGAATCAGTGACAACGTACTGCGATGTTTAAGATAACAATTCAAGGCAAAGTCAAAGTCATATTTGATTTGATCTAAAATACGCAAAATTAACATAAAGAATATTTGTATTACAATTTTGGCAACCGTATTTTTGTTCCTTATGGGTCTTTATTTGCTGTTATGCTTGAAAGATACTACGAGTTTGCCAAAGTTTCGAATTACACTCCAGGCGGGATACATTTCCTGCGCCTAAGAGGATTGAATTCACGCTGCACGCCAGTTCTCTTATTTGAACTTGGCTTTATACGCTACCGCTGTCTTGATATTTTATACATATAAGCACAATTACTTTAAACGAGGATTTAAGCTTTCATAAATTCCAAGATTTTAAGAGATAATGGCGAGCCCTTGATTAACATACAATGTGTAGTATGTCGTAAAGCAAGTGTGCGTGACGTGACAGGTTCAGGCCCCATCAGCTGTGGCAGTTCTGCTGGAGCTGCTGACGG
>PQWD01011934.1:0-17739 GCA_019425675.1 Leucinodes orbonalis
TCGAGGCTAATTTGTAGCGTCTTCTGGGGTGGTCGAGAAATTTACACATTACGTACTTCAATTCAATGCCGGTGTTATAAGGAAAATACATGACTATTTTTGACAATTATTTTTATATGAAAAATTAAGTAATATTTTACCGCGCGGCGGCCGCGTGTCTTGTGACTTAACGAAGCAATTTTACGTTATGTTTCACTGCAGGAGAATATCTTACAACGCGGAAAATGCCGCGGAGAACACCTAGTCAATAATAAATAATAATAATAAATATCCGCTGACATTCACACAGCGCCATCTAGCCCCAAGTTAAGCGTGAAGCCTGTATTATGGGTACTAAACAACGGATAAACTTACTTATATACATATTTTTTGGTAAATACATATTATACATAGAACACAGCCAGACCATTACATACAGACATATGCACACAAATGTTTGTACTGCCCGGGGATCGAACCCTTGGTGTTGCAGTCGACCTCTCAACCGCAACACCAAATGGGTCGACAAATAAATAAATAATCCTTACCAAAGTGGACTCGGTAGCTTCAAAGTCGTTTCTGTTCCCTTGGGGTTCTATCTTCCTTGTTGTGACCCGGTACCGGTCATTCTTTTCGTCTATCACCTGACCGTCTTTCAGCCATTGGATGCTGCACAGCGGAGCGCATTCCACGGTACATGATAGCGAGATGTTCTGAAAGGTCAAAATCCATGTTATTTCACAAAATAATTAATTTCATATTGTACTTACAAGTAAAATAAAATATTAATAATAATAAATAAATAAATATCCACTGACATTCACACAGCGCCATCTAACCCCAAGTTAAGCGTGAAACCTGTATTACGGGTACTAAACAACGGATAAACATACTTACATACATTATTTTGTAAATACATACATAGAAAACACCCAG
Organism: Leucinodes orbonalis; assembly: GCA_019425675.1. NCBI lineage: Eukaryota > Metazoa > Arthropoda > Insecta > Lepidoptera > Crambidae > Leucinodes > Leucinodes orbonalis. The sequence goes on from PQWD01011934.1 coordinate 916, forward strand.
ATCATTACAAACAGTCATGTTCCTGCACACAAATGTTTGTACTGCCCGGGGATCGAACCCGGAACCCTTGGTATTGCAGTCGACCTCTCAACCGCTACACCAAATGGGTCGTCAAAATCAATAATATAATAATATGCATGTCTCAACAAAAATAGATAAAGCGGAAACTAATACATTTAAACAATCTATAATACGATTCTGTGATAAAGCACCGTTCTTTCATGAAGTTTCAATTGATAACATGTATGTTAATATTGACTCGGTGGGGCTGAAAAATAACAAAATAATTTATTCATCGTCATCAGTATCATTGCAGATAACATGTGGGTATGCCGTGTGTGGCATAACCATGGAGAATTGGCTGTTACCGAGACATTAATGGAATCATTCTTTCAGACATCGTTATTTAACCTCATCATCCTCATCATCTCATATACCGTTCCCACCGAGAGGCACAGGGTTTATAGACTATAGTCGTCCACGCGGGCCTAGTGCGGATTAGCCCACTTCACGCACGACATTAGGATCTTTCGCAAGAGTGCGCAGGTTTCCTTACGATGTTTTCCTTCACTGTAAACTTGGCGAAATTTGAAAAGCCATGGGTACGTGGCGGGATTCGTACCTAGAACCTCTTGAAAGGCGACAGTCCTCACCAAACGCTCTTGTAAATTTAACCTGCAATGGTCAATCTTAACTTAGAAACTTCGCCAGTCACTTTTTTTTAAGGTTCCAATTGTACTGGACGGACAAGACGCTCACCTGATGGTGATACGTATGACCATGACATATCGGTTTTGATGGAGACCAATAACTTGTAGACAGTTTATTCTCAATCAATGCCACACTGCACCCAAAACACCAGATGTTAGGTCTCTTATACCCGGTGATTTTACTAGCTACAGTGCCCTCATCCCGAAACACAGAAGTGCAGAACACTTCTATTTCCCGGACGATATCTGTCACTGCAGTGGTATCTACCTAGACGACTCAGTACCGAGTCTACCTTTTTAATTAGAGACATTTTTTTGTATAATTACCTAAAACATCAATAGCAACAGATGCCGGCTCTCCTTCACCACCAGCGTTGGTTCCACGGCATGAGAAGGTGGTTCTGTGGTCAAGCATCACAGGGTCGATGCGTCCAGTTTTGGGAGACGATGTCGGTCACCACACGCCCACCTCGATGCCAGCGGAATCTGGGTTTGAAACCAAACTCGGTTTAGTAAACATATTTTAATCTTGAGGTAGATTTTAAGCATTAGCTACAGTATACACTTATATTAGGAATGCGAAAGTAACTCTGTCAATTTGTAACGCTTTACCTCTAAAAGGTTGAATAGATTGTGATTAAATTTGGTATGGTTATAGATGGTAGCATGGAGGCGGATATAGGCTCCTTTTGGTCTAATTTAAACTCACTTTAATAAAATGGGTGGTGAAAGTTTGTATGGCACATTCCGCAATTTTTGTTTAGGAAACTAAAAATTGGTATGCAGACTACTAGTCATTTACAAAAATCTTGCATCATATTTTTTCGGAAATGGGCCGCCAAAGCGTAATGAGACAAGGGGAACTTTTTGCAGTTTTTAAGGTAGAAAGCTAAAAATCGATGAAAACACGTATACTGTCATGTACAAAAGCGTAAAAAGAATATTCTGTTTTTCGTAGTCAGGAAAGGGGAACCGTGTTACCCCGAAATGAACGTAAGCGAAGCCGCGGGCAATACCTAGTTAAGTAGCTGCTGGCTACACCACTGGCGGGGCTTGTTAAATTACAGATATGGAAAACCTTGTCCTGTTCAGAAGACTGTTTAGCACAATAGAAGATACGGGTGATGTTAGATCTTTATTTACGTTTATTAATTTTAATACCAGTATAGTTGGGAAAAGTAATGTCATAAATTAATACAAAAAATATCCACTGACATTCACACAGCGCCATCTAGCCCCAAGTTTAAGCGTGAGCCTGTATTAATAGTACTAAACAACGATAAACATACTTTCATTTTTTTTGTAAATACATACAATATGTAACATAGAAAACACCCAGACCATTACAAACAGACATGGTAGACGATATTATTTTTTACTGAACTTTTGATAAAAACTATCAATGTCATTTTTGCCTTCGTGATTTCATCACCTGGTTTATTCTGAAGATCGTTGCACTTCCTCCTTCTATTCTTAAGAAAAGCGCACCCTCCGGATATTCTTGGGGGGTATCTATAGATATTAATACATCGCAGATTAAGTGGGGTGTTTTGCTTCTCCAATTGACGCTGATAATTCCAGAATGTTCGCTCGAGAATTCTCGAGACCCGAGAAATTGAAGAGATCGAGAAATCATGAACTCTTATTAGTATGTTTATCCGTTCTTTATTACCCATAGAAAGAAAGAAAAAGAACTTATTCAAATAAATCTGTACAGATACTTGAATCGTAAATTTTATTATTTCATATTTTTTGTGACTCTACCACCGGTTCGAATAAGTAGGATCTTCGAGAAGAGCCGGCAAGAAACTCGAGTTACTCTTTTAATCTTTTTATATCAGTGGTTACAGTTTTGTCATTTACCTACACATAGTACAAATAATTTATTACAAAGATTTGTAACTGGAACACTAAGTGCAAGACCACATCTTTATCCATCTTTAGTCCGAACTGTAAAAGCAATTATTCTTGTATTTCATGAGGGTTTTTTTAATCTTTAATTTAAACTGGTGAAAAGGCAATTCGGCAAGATTCTGTGTATTTTATTAAAGAATGTATGCCTTTTCCAACAAATGATTTCCCTACTTTACTTCGTCTAAGATTTGGGACAGCAAGTTTGTTTTTGTTCCTAGTATTAAAGTTCCTAATATTACAGGCTAATGCTTAGTTTGGGGCTAGATGGCGCTGTGTGTATGAAAATGAAAAGTGTTTATTCAGTTTAGGTCTTTACAGTACACTTATGAATGTCAAATGAAGCTACCACTGGTTCGGACGGTAGTTTATTTCCTAAAACACACAGTACATTATTTGAAGTGCTCTCACATAAGGTGACATTGTTGTGTTGCCTCTCTAATTTAATGACCTAAAATGTTATGTTTAACATTTTATGTCATTAAATGAGAGAGGCAGGCTCTTTTTAACAGTTTAGCACAATGTTGCGTTTTTTATTACAAAGTTAGCACAGTTGTGCATGCATACATAAGTCATGCGTGTGTGTGTGAGTGTGTGTGTGTGTGGTGTGTGGGCGTGTGTGTTTGTGTGTGTGTGTGTGAGAGAGAGTAAGTGTGTGTATGGGTGGATATGCGTGTGTGTAGGTATGTATATGTGAGTGTATATTTGGATGTGTGATTTCGTGTTTGTGTGTGTTTAGGGATGTGCAAGGTGTCGATATTACGTTATGTGAGTAATGTGTGTTGTGTGTGCAGCATTGGAACATGTCTGCGTGGCCGGGCGGCGTGCTGGACCGCGCGGCCGACTCGGCGCGCTACACGTGCCGCTCGTCGCGCAACGACGCCGGACCGCCCGTCAACAGTACCACCAAGTTCGCTGTCGAATGTCAGTATTGATTTGTTAAATTACCTAAAAAGTAATGTTTGTTGTTTCATTAGATAATTTCTCTATATCTATTTAAAGAAAAAGGAGTCTTATTTGTAAAAGAAAACAACACCGTTAAGTCTGCAACCCTTTTTATTAGTCTGTGAATTTATAATTCCTAATCAATTATTCGTACATCTTTAGCTAATTTCTTTTTTTGTATATAACACATGGTCCTTCTCGACAGTACTTTAACTTGGCTTTGCTACTGCTACCGCGTGTCTAGATTACTCATCACCCTTAACTTCATTTCAGATGAACCCGAAAATATCACAGTGACACCAAAAGTGGTTTCGGTTATCGAAAACGAAATCCCAGCTAAAGTCGTGTGTTCTGCAAGGTAAGTGATGGACAAAGGATAAAAAAACTCTTATTAATTCATTTATTCACTTCAATTTATAACAGTGGTATACAAGTCATACATATTAAGTAGCAGTTATTATTGCTAGTTCCCAATTTACCTTTTCAAGGTATAAGTGATATTATATAGTGCATAGTTTAATTTCATTATTTTGTCCGTTTTATATTTATAAGTACATTAATAATTAACAATTGAATTAATAAATCAAAAGAAACAATTGATTCAATGAATACAGATTAGCAATTGAATTCATTAATAATAATTAACAATTGAATTTATAAATAATAATAAACAATTGAATTTAAAAATTAAATAAAATAAAATAATAAATTAAATAATAACAAATATATCAATTTCAAATATTTAATTCATAACATCACAACACAAAATCACATAAAGATACATCACTAGAAGACTCACTCAGTAAAAGTTAGACCTATGTTAAATGCAAAACCTCACGTGTGATCTCAAACCCTTTTCGGTTAAGCATGATGTTAAATCTCGAACCCCTTTCATTTAATTATTTAAACCGTGTTATAAACAGAGGTTTCCCAACGCCGAGCTACACGTGGCGTCGCGAGCATCCAAGCAAAGGTGGCGCCCGCAGTCGAGGGAATTCCTCTCTGGTGCTATCATCAGCTGGTGCTTTACTACTGGGACCAGCTCAACGCAGGGATGCCGGTCACTATGTCTGCGAGGCGTACAACCGACATGGATCGGTTAACACTACCATGTTCCTGGACGTTATGTGTGAGTACTTATTGATTGATGGGAATTATCAGATTGTCACGTTCCACTGTAGGTCTTTGTCACAGCATAGAAGAAGAAGAAAAAGCTTTATTTGACAAAACGAAGACATATACCAACATTGTATACATACACATTTTAAAGAAATACAGCAATAAAAAGAGACAAAACATAACAGTGAACAGAAAAAATCAAAAATGAATAAATATTTACATAGAGATGGGATTTGACCGTAGAGCACAGTGAAGATTGGTGGCTTAGATTAACAATTAGCTCTGATAGGTGTGAACGACTACTATCCTAAGGTAAAACCCTGGACTAACTGCTTAACATACCTTAGGAGGCACGTAAGCATCTTTCTTTTCAGGCGATAAAGTCCAATGTCTTTTATTATGTGATTCCCTCGGGAAATGAACCCACGACCCCCGGATCACGGAGCTTGGCTTTGGCTAAACAACTGCCTCCGTGCATCATTCTTGGAGGATACGAAAAACTTTGAATAGACTGCGGGCGGGTAAAGAACATTCGATGAAGTAAATTTCTTAAACTCTTCGTTCCTTCACAGATGTGCCTGCTTGCGGAATCAAGAAGACTATAATAGACGGAGATCCTGTGTTAGTATGCACAGCGCACGCTAATCCTTCGGAGGTAATTATTAATGTTTTTGTTGACTATTTCTCTAAACATAACTTCCACTACAAAATGAGGCCTCCTCCAATGATTTTCGTCACTGAGCAGTTCGCTGCAACTAACTTAGCTGATGAAATATTTTAGGCATGCTTACGTATTACATATTCAACATTTATCCGTGAGAGACCGTCGAGAAAGTCTGCATGGTATGCTTCAATTCCACCATTTCTTGTACCATAACAATCAATCAACCAGCATGTCCCACTGCAGAGCACAGGCCTTCTTCCCCAGAATGGCTCTGGGCAGTTTGGACCATAACCCACTACACTGGTGGATCAGCCTAGTTCGCCTACCCTCCAAGACGTACTTTCCCTATTTCTTTTCAGACACTAAAGTGTTTCAACCTGCCATGTTCTATCTAAACTGAGTAAAATCATATGGAGTAACTTTCACTACGTGTTCTCCTTTTGGTATTTAAACCACGACCAACGAATCACCCAGTGTTCTTAACTCATCTCTCAGACCAACAGACTTTGAAGGCAGTGAACTCATTGCATAAAAACCAAAAAAAAACGATTTTTTTAAATCTATCTGCTTCTAACTTGTTTCAAACCCTCAGGTGTCCTTCGTGTGGAAACTTGAGAACGTCAATGACAGTCTGACGTACGATGAGATTCGGCAGTCCGGTGCTCAGAGTTTCCTCAAGCTTAGCACAGACGTCGACGTTTATCGCACGTATCTCTGCTTCGCCAACAACTCTGTTGGCATGACTAGATGCGAGATGGACGTGCCTGGTAAGAATTTAAGCTCTCTATGTTACGTTTCACTTCTTCCGTTTTGTATCTTTAACTTCACTTCGTGTGGTCTTTTATAAAATAAAAAACCCAAATTAAGTAAAAGTAAGTATAATTTGGCGTCTTTTTTATTTCTTGCTCAATAATATAATAATAATAATCCTTTTTATTTTTTTTCTGTACTAAACAGATCTATTTAAATTAATCGTGGGTGCATATATACTAAAATGACTAACACAATTACTAACATACTGCTTTTTGGTTTTTAGCTAACTTGGGAAGTTTTGGTGAGTTTAAATTTCCTTCTTACTTCTGGTATTATAGATTCATATCTTACTACTTTTAATAACCTTCATCATCATCAGCTCATTTAACGTCCCCACCGAGGGGCACGAGCTTACCCGTATAGGGTGATTAGGCCTTAGTCGTCCACGCGGGCCCAGTGCGGGTTGGACGACTTCACACACAACCTTCGAATCTCTTCGCAGGCGTGCGTAAGAGCGTCGGATAACGTACATATATTTTTCGAAAATTCGATAATACATTGGTACGTGTCGGGATTTGAACCTCAGCCCTCCCGGTAGGAAGGCGACAGTCCACACCACTGAGCTACCGACGCTTAATAACCTTACCCGACTCAAAATAATTGTCATTGATCTTGATTCCAGGCATCATCCCATGGTGGCGTGATCAGCACAAACTGATCCTGATCGGCGGCATTGCTCTTGCCATTCTGGTCATCACTGTCGTCCTTTGCATCATCATTATTTGCGTCTGTCGACGCATGAGGGCTAAATCCAAATGTAAGAGATGATTTCTCCCTTGTATGTGCTTAGTTTTTGTGCACTTTTAGTGTTTCTGGAATGGGGAATATGACTTAGTAAGATAACAAATACAATCATGTCACTGTCATGATTAATGTGTAATACATTTTTAATTAAATGAACTTATTCAAATAGCGCATCAATTAGCTGTGCATATCGATTGGTGTCTAAACTAAGCAATTAATAGAAATGTGTATTTATCAAAACCAAATATCAATGTTATTATAATTGAAATACTTTCGCGCTAATTCTAAATCTATGCTTTGGACAACACAAAAATGGAAATTTTAGTACGAACAGTTTTAAAAAATTCTATTTAATCGTCGGCCATTAAGACAAGCTAAGAATTTGTAGAAGCAATTATATTTAAAGGTACATATCTTATTTTAAACTCATCTACATTTAATCAAGATCAATTAACACCAAAGTTCAGAAACTGATTTAAAAAGTGAGTGTAATATTTTAAAAGAGAAGTAAATCAAAAAGAAATTGAATGAATATCGGTGTTATTTTAAGCGTGCATATAGTGTGTCTCATTTAAAATTTGTGTTATATTAAGCTTGGCAATTCATCGTGTTCGTTTTCACTATGTAACTATTTATAATAATATTAATAGGTTGTGCATATTCCCTATTCATTATTTTAATGGTATCCCTTGCCTTATTGTTTGTAATTTAAAATAATTTGCTTTGAATTGTGACGTCTTTTAAACATTAGCTTTTAATGTTTTCAATCATCATATTGACTTCCTCCATAAACTAAACACAAGTAAATATTTTTCTTACATTTTCATCATTTAATTGACATCATTCCAGAGAAAACATTGATTTTATCATTTTCACATGGTCTCGCGTCAGAAAAATTAATTAATAGTAGCACATGCATTATTTTTACAAAACATTTGCATACAATAGTAAGTCGCCTAGATTAGAAACATCTTCATTATGCAACCATATACTTTTTTATACGTCACGTTTTATTCCACGTAGATTGTCTCCACTAATGCATACCATCCCATGTTAATGTTTGAGATTTGTTTGCCAAAAACTAATTGTTTTGTTACCTTTTGTTTTGTTTTCCGGACGCTGCCCTAACATGATACTCACGCTGACTAATAATAACGATACAAACATACAGACAATAACCCAGTGGAACTTGAAGAGAGGGAAAAGTAAGTTTTGTTTAGTTTAAGTCCAATTTTTAGTTATATTCATACAATTTGTCATAGATTTAGATTCATGCGAAGCTAGTCATTAGATAATTAGTTTAAAAAACATTTTAAAAAACTTTTAAAATTACCTTAATTCTAGCGATCTCAGTAGTGTGATCAGCATTATATATATTAATACCCATAATGAAGTCTCAATAAAGGATTAGTTTATTTTGTTTTAGAACCTTTATAAAGATATTTGTATTTTTCCTAGAATGATCTCATTATATTTATTTACTGAGTATATTTTTTTAATGTATCCTCTATGCAAATCATTACATATTTATTTTTTATCGTATTACTAGTTCTTAGGTCATATATTACTCTCGTATTATGTTCTTTATACAATATGATGTTATCTAGTTCCATTATATATAGTGGGTTATGAAAATTTTCAGCAACGCCCTTGGTCCGAGCAGATTCATGGCATACATTGTCAATGCCACCGTCAAGGTCACCTCTGATAGTCCCAATGCCCCGGTCATAATTCGAAGGTCACAAGTTTGAGTTTTCGCCTGTAATTTTGCTAAATGCTTGGACCAACGGCTGTTAGATTTTTTTATTTTTGAGAATTTCCGACATAACCAATTTGAAATAGTTAAAGTTTAGATGAAACTAAACCTAGATATATAGCATGGTCTTCATTTAGTTTATATTTATGACTCTAAACATACTAACACGGTATTTTGGTTTTATGATAGGGTTTTGATATTATATATTGTCTATTCTTGTAGGTTCCTAACCGCACTAACCCCAGACGTACTCAGACTGACAACAATTAATAGTTCAGGTATATTTTAACTAACATTCATATTTTCAATTTTTTGTATGTATTCGTTCAATAGATGGAGAATGCTTTCTTTTTTTGCTCTATTTTGGCTAGTTTGGATTTCTAAGTAATTTTGAGTATTTAAATTCGTGTGGTTTTATGTAGTTCATGTGTAGTAGTTTAATCAAAATTTTTGCGTATTTAAAACGATATGCATGTTGAATTTCGCTGTTGGAAAGCATTCTTCTAGTCTGTTATTGTTATTTGTATATGTACAATCTTTTAGTTCAATATGACATGTAATCTTTTAAAAAAATATTTATTTTACCTCACACATATAATTTATTTACTAATATATACATTTTAATTTATCTTGCGTTTAAAGTAAGCGTAAATTCATTGTTTATTTAGACATGTTCAAAAATACATTAAAAATTAAAACCATTTTCAAGTAATTGTGTACTAGTATGAAGAACTTATTTTTAAATGAATTTACTCTGTATTTTAAAATCGTTTCATAATCTATGACTATTAACTATAAAGAATTTATTTATTCTCATAATTATGTTCCTTCACTCATCTCATCTTAACAAAGTTTTGTTTGTTTTTCATGTTTTGTTTCATTCAGTCCGGATGGTAGCTGTATAAACGAGGTGTCGATAGCTCAGTCAATTATATCACAAGCTTTGCCTGCTTTGTCACCGCGATTAAACTTATCATTTAGTCCAAAATCCTCAGACAGGACTAGACTCGTTGACTCATCAAGCTATCCGCACAATTTAGAAATGAATAATTTTAAGAGCAGACTGTTGTGAACAGTAGCTTACAAGCTAACCTATCACAATTAGAGGCCACGATAAACAAGTCTAGAGAAAACGAAAATTCCCAGGTTACACAAACGCCAAAAACAGAACCCAAATCTGATACAAATAAAGCTCAAACTGTAGTGACACCTAGCAAATGGCCTTTAAAGCCTGGAGTTCTAGTGCATGTAAATTCAAACCATACGCTGAGCCCTAAAAATCAAGCAAGACTACAAATGGCAGCCCAAAATAAAGCAGAAACTGAAGAAGCTAATCTTGGGATTCTAGAAAGAAATAAAAACAACAGCAAAGAAGATATTCCTCCTAAAACTGAATATTCAAAGAAAAATGGTAAGCCAAGAAGACACACACAAAACGTTGTTTCTGGACTTTTGAAGAATTTAAGAAGAAAAAGCGATGACTCTGATGACGATAGTGGAAAATACAAGAAGATTAATAAATCTAACAAGAGAGCTGTTTCGTTAATGAATTTAAATAAAGCAGGCTATAGTGTCCCAAAGAATAGAATAAGATCATTCTTTCAAAGCGAAACGCCAAACGTTATTGTTACTGAAGGAGGTAGTTTCCTATTAAATAACACTTAATTAAAATACGATTTTACACAAAACACATATGTTTACCACAAAACACTTTTCGTTTGACTGTAAATCACACTGCAAATAGATTATTTTCTCAGATAATTTACTCGCATCAATACGTACTTTTTGTCACAAATAATATTACAATTTATCGTTTATTTAATTTTGATCGTATACTATTATCCATACGATTCTAGATAAACTTAATCATAAAATCACAACACTTTCAATGCTTTTTACTTTATTTTAAAATACATAATTGCACGTTTGTAATTAATTTTCGCTTTGTTGTATTTTCAATTGCATGATTTGTTTCATTTGCGTTTTTAACGTGTGCATGTTTTTAGTGGTATCGTTTAAAAGGCCTGATAGAATTGGGACAGCCAGCGCACAAATTAAACCTTTTAAAGACACACCGTCAAAAGTAACGAGAAAACGGAAGAAACCAGGTGACGATAGTAAGTAGCATGGTAGGATTTTCATTACGCTACGTTTTGTATTTAAAATACGTTTCTTTTGTATTTTCGAAGCACATAATTTATTTTCTTCCAACAAAATACTTGTTAACAAGCTTAAAAGTAAGACTCTTATATTAAATCAATACCTAGTTAACTAATTGGATAATGCAATTAAATCTAAAAATAAAACTGATAAATTAAGTAATAAGCATTTAATCACACTTTTAGTATTTCAGTTTTCATATAAAGGCATGATTTGTCTCCTTCGCAAGCAAAAAATAATAATTTAAACTTTTACTTTTGAAATAAATCAATTGCAGAACTCATAATCGAAATATTTAGTAACAATGCTAACAATTTTGGTTTCTATTTTCAGGCCCACCTACGAATGGCGTAGATAATGCAGTCAACGGCACCCTCGGAGCGGACAATCCAGGTCTCTACGAAAACCTGCCGTTCCACGGTCTTCAGCAACCTCCCAACAAGGTAATCATTTTTTAAAATCCTGAGGTGAATGCAACTCCATTAAAAATAACAAATGACTTTTAATTATAATAACCGAGAATCAATAATTACATCATTTCATGTTGTAATAAATTCAAATTGATCAAGTATTTTTTTTGTTTAGTCTCATTTTTATACTTTTAAATTTGTGTGTATTTTTTTGCTTGTATTCAGTTTTGCCTTTCTAACATTTTTGTTTTGTTCATTTCATGATTTTGTTTGGCATGCATAACAAAGCCTGTACAGGCGATCCAACCGAGAGTCGTAGACAGGAATCAAAAGGCAGCCAAAGGAATCGAATGTTTACAAAAACAACTAACAACTAATCCATCGTTCACGCCACGAATCGTCTGCCCACCGTTCATGCAGAATACTATTGGCTATCCGGTGACATCACCAGCAAATCCTCAATTCGCTACGTTCGGATACCAGTGCTATCACCGATACAGCAAATGTATCCCCTACACCAAACGGTCTTATTGAATCCATATTTACCGCAAATGCAGAATTCCTTTCTTAAACAGTTCCAACAATAGACGAAGAATCACCAGAAAATGAGACGCGTAAATTTTCCTCACTAAATACTAGAAACATCAATCGAAGACCACCACAATTTCAATCGATGAGAGTTGTGAGAAAGAGAAATATTGAACGGTTCTACCCTAATACTGAATATGGTGAAAACTTCAACGAGATTAATAATAACAAGGATATTCAAGGAGATTCCGATAACGACAAAGATGTTGTGTACAATCAAGATACAATTTACGCAAACTTTCCATCGCTCTTAAAAGTCAAATCTAATATAAGCGGTGTAGAACAATTTGAAAACTTAACTGATTCTATTCAAGTTTTCGAAGAGAACAAAGAAGAAATAAGTTTATCGACGAATTCTTTAAATAGGCCAGTACCAGCACCAAGAACTAAGATATCACCATTGAGTTCACCGCGAAATCGGATCATGTTTATGTAAACTTATCTATGCCCCTCATAAGTACAAAGTTTTCTCACTCTTTCGACACCGTTGATGCACCGGTGAGGCCTACTAGATCGGCGGAAGATATCTCAAAGTTAAAAACTTTAAGTTTAGCCAAAACGCATGAATTCAAAGAAATACCTAAATCTTATGAGGAAAAGACTGAAGGTGAAAGTGATAATGAAAATAATGAAATTAAAGAGAAACCAGACTTTATAAAACCAAATATAATTGGGCAACCCCAAAACGAAACTTATCTATATCTCTACCGTCGACGTCATTAGTAAAATCTGTTGTGAGTCAACTAAATGACAAAGGCATAAACAAAGTGGGATTGCCAAAGAAACAAGTGATAGCACCAAATAAGACTTTACAGATTCCAAAGCTAGCCGAAAAGCCTATACCAAAGAGATCAATTGTCAGACGTAGTAATTCGGTACAAAGTAGTCTTACTGACTCTCAGAATGTCAGGTATAAAAATGCTTTTTTATTTTCTTTTTTCTTTACGTTCATCACCCACTTCGCTTGACTATGCTCGCCTGTTACTAACATAATTAATATTTTCATTTTCAGAATACTAACATATTACAACAACAGTACATGCAAAAACGCAATCATTTTACTAACATAAGCTCAAAGGGGAAAAATAAGAAAAACTTCCAAATACCACTGCAGAAGCATCATAGTTTTTGTTACTTCCAGCCTATAAGAGTAGATAAGAGAATCCCAGTAGACCAAGAACGAGCGTACAACAACACAATAGGACCACTTATATACCAGCAAGCAGAAACACAGTATTACACAAAAACATTAAACAGGACAAGAGAAAAGAACAGTCAGAAGTTGAACCGACTTAAGAAATCTGAAAGTCTCAGGGAAAAGTTGTCCTGTGTTGGTGTTTACGATAACTATGAGAAACCAGACTATCCAGAACCAGAATACAATGATTCTGAGAGGAGATCGTACTTGCAACTACTTAAAAGCAACTACATATCAAATTCAACGAGAAATTTAGGTCCAGAGCACAATTTCAGTAACTACAACACAGTCGGCCCTAAGGAAGATAAGCCTAAACATAAAAAGTTAGTGTACGCTGATTTAGCATTAGGTAATCATAATTTGAAGTTTAAGAACACAGTCAATTCAAATAGACATTTGTATGATACGTACACTATAGGTAGTGATAGTGGTAAAGAAACTAATAGTTGCCATAATAAAGGTAACGTATCAAGTAGTCAAAGAAAAGGGAATCATAATCAGCCGAGAAGCGATTATGCCACTCTTAAATTCAACGAGATCGACGTTTGAGAGGTAAGTAATACTAAACAAAATAATCTAATAATTTATAACAGTCTATCAAATCTAGGAAATGCATTTTGGCGTTAAGAATTATTCTGTAATGAATAATAACATTTACTTTAAATATTTGATAATATTATATTTATTATTGTAAATAGTAAAATATATAAAATTAGATTGTCTGTCAGTTTCCGAATTTGACTCTATGCAGCACAAACAATAAATCAATAAACGTACATATAAATCTCAAATAGCAATCTCTTATTTTTGTAATAATAATATTGTATGTAAGTGCACACTAGAAAAAAAATAATTAACTATTTAACGCTTTACAATCGAACATATTGGCAATCAATTATTTAGTTCAAATTCATATGATAGTAAATCTGATATCTACCAATGTGTACTTCTTTTATTATATGTGCTATAATACTCAACCACCATAATAATTATAACTTAGCACCAACAATTAAATTTACTCCTCCAAAATAACTGTAACGAATCTGTACTTTGTATATGGTAATATGTGCCTAAGTGATTATCAGCTTCTCAAGCATGAATCCTAAGAAGGACATTGCCTAAAGATTGTGTTATTATTCAAAAGCATGTCACTGCAATGTTGTGATGTTTTTTTATATTTCTATTTCTAGGAGCGTTTTACCAAGAGTGACACATACATTTATTAATTTAAGGTAAATTCAAAATATTCCAAATTGCTTTCAGTTTACGCTTATCACTAACATTTTGACGAATATTCTTGATGCAATTTTCTGAATGCAATAGATATTTATTAAGAGTTCAAATAGTAATAACTAATACCTTAAAATCACTCGCTTTGTCGTTTTTCACTTAACACATATTACCATGTTTTTACTTTTCATTGTTGTTATACTTAACAATATCGCAAAAATATTGTTATAGTGATATGGTTATATTTCAATTATCATATTCTTTTACATATCAAAATTCGCAACAGTAGAAGAATCAAGTCCTTTTAATATCAATATTAATTTGAAAATAATTTGCAAACTGTGTCTTGTGTGTGTTTGTACACTATACAATCTTAGATTTGTTACCACACTATAATATTTTACATTTTTGATGATTCATAGTAATCTATTATGATAGAATTCAATCTCTTATAAATGACTACATCATCATCGTCATTACTAGTTTTAAATACCTCCGGTTCATGTAGTTCATTTTACTGAGAAGATCCGGCAAGAAACTGACGTTACTCTGTATCCCCAAATTAAATTGCCATTTAACCAAGTGGCATCATATTTTAAAATATTTTTTTAAGTTTTACTGTGCGAAATATGCAATTCAACCAATCGCCTCATCCGAATTCGATAATTTTCATATTCTAAAGTATTTTTTAGTTATTTTTATATTTTTGCGGAATGTCAAATCCAACCAGTAATCGCCTCCCAACTTTTCCAGCCATTCAGACCGGACGACCAGTTTATCTACGCGGACGCAGATATGAAAGACTACGGGCCAATTAACTACAAAGCTGCCTCCATTTACGCCCAAATGAAGAAAGTGAAAGAACAGCAAAAATTACAGGAGATATACGACAAGCAAAACTCGGACGACGATTTGCTATAACACTATGATAATGCTTGTATTTAACTACATCTACAGTTGTCTAACTTTCTTCTAAAACAAATATAATACCAAAATCTTTGTATGTACCGTTGTCCTGGGTCCTAGTTCTGCTAATTTTAAATGCGCCAATTCTATCTTTATTGTTATATAAACCACAATCAAACAAACGTCAAATAAGTTTTTTTTTGATATATGTGTACGGCGGTCTGGACGCTCACCTGATGGTAAGTGATACGCCAGACCATGACAGAGCGGCATTAAAGGAGACCAACAACTGATAGACAGTTATTATCCTCCATCAATACCACCCACGCCCTATACAACAGATGTTAGGTCTCTTATACCCAGTAATTTCACTAGCTAGTATTAGAATACCAATTAAGAATTTCTACCAAAAACTGCGACACAAAGATTAGTGCTTGTCATATCATTGGGAAATGATTATGGTATTATTATTAGTAGTATACCAAAAACAAAATGTACTATTTAATAGATATAGCGCATTTTAAAATTTGCGGAATTAGAGCCCTGTTTCTTAACAGTGTGTCCTTCGATTAAATTAATCATGACTGCGAAAAAGCTATTCCAATTAATATAAAACCCCATAAATTAAATTATAGTCCGATTGTACAGCCTAGGATTGTTAACAATAATGAATTATTGTAAATAAACCGTAGTTTTCTTATTGTGAAATATAATACAATTTTCACCATGTAAGAAACAAGATATAAAAATTAAAATATTCGAGGAGGATTGAAGTATTTTACGTGAATTTTGTTTTAAAATTTTTTTTTACGAGTTTTTATTAGAAAAATTAAAATTTCTTTTCTGTGTTTTTGTATTTTCATGTCTTGTTTCTTACGTGGATCCATGCTATGGCCAAAATGTCGAAGCTGATGAAATCCCGTTTAATCCAACAGGGTATTCTTCTGAATCACATAATTTAGCATTGCCAGTTTTATTATTCAAATATAATATAATTAACAATATTATTATATTTGGTGATTTTTTTTTGTATTTGAGTACGGAAACAACCAAATCACAGCAACGCTTTTGTAGATGAACACCACGTATTAGAAAATATATATCTAATGTCCGTCCAAACGGGATAGCTTACAAACTTAGATTCTGTTTAGTTAAACGTCTATAGTAATTAAAGTCTGGGAATCAATGTTATATGTTCAACTTTTAAATATTTTGATTTTTATTGCAGATCAGATAAGAAACTCTTTAAGTATCTTTTATAGTAAAGAATATTATCTAATGGAATTAAAAAAAAACAAAAACCAAATCATTAACAAATTCGTATTATTTATCAAAACAAAATTTGGCAAATCCTTTAAATGTACTGATTATATAATGTCTCACTGAAATGATCTAATTAAGTTTTCTTTTGGAGCAAAAGATAAAAAGAAAGAAACGAAATCAAAATTATACTTTAATTTTATAATTTATTTTTCCAAACGAACAGTTATGCAGCTGAATTTATTTTTTTAGATAATTTAACGATTTTTCTAATCTTATCTGTAACAAGAGATAAATTATTTGTAACTTAAATACCAACCCCTTAATTTACCAAAATAAATTTAATATATAGTAATCTGCGGTCCGTAGTAGACATCGGCATTTATTTTAATTTTAACATTTACTTATTT
>PQWD01011935.1:0-42765 GCA_019425675.1 Leucinodes orbonalis
TTGTTTGGAGTGATTGATACTTCAATCAATATCTATGTTATAATCTCTTATGTTCTCTCTGAAGCTATTATTGCATTATTGCATTGATTTATATGGTTGAGGTGCGTCCTTTAGTGTGGGTGATCCGTTTATCCCTTGGTTAGGGCGTTAGGGTCGATTTGACCGTAATTGGCGTTCTTGCTCCCCGTCTCGCAGCTCAGCTTCTCACCGCTGCTCATGATCCCTCACGTGTAGAATTTACCCGCGCTATCACCACACGTCCATCTGATTGTTACAAGGGTCTGCGCTTATTAGTATTGATAACACTTAACAGCATATGCAATACAGGAGTTGTGTGTGTCGCTTTTCATTTATATGAATAGCTTGAGGCTTGGGATGTATCATAACAAGGCATATACGCCATAGATTGTTTTGAACACTCTAGTGCAGCCGAATTCTAAGTTGATAGTTGTGTATGAAACATGCCTGAGATTTGTGTGAGGTCGCTCTCATTTCTGAATTTTTTTTTTGTGTCGTGACAGCATAGATAATCGTTTACATATCTATTGAATCTTGTCTAGCTTATTTGCTGTTTATCTTTTATAGTTGTCTTTAACTTTTATTTATTACTTTTGTCTCTCCTGTGTAACTGTAGCTGTGCTCTTTTATTCTTCATTGGCAACTATTCGTTTTTAGCTTTTGTGTATTTTCACTGTTTAGCTAAATTCTTTGCCCTTATTATATGTTTCCGTGTGTATTTTTTCTCCTCTAATAGTAATTAGTGTCTAATTTTGTTATCTGTTTGAATTATTGATGGTTAGTTACTCGAAGTTAGTTAAGTTTACAACGGATTTATGTTTTTATGTCTATAAATTATTTAAGCGTCTGTCGTGAGTAGATTATCATTTAAATTCGTAACTATATCTCTATATCAATAGGATGTGCCCAATGAGTATTTGGATCTCTGCCACATGTAGTGCGCCTACCTGTATTCGTTCTTTGTTGTGTATTATAGTGTGTTGCGAATGATGGTGTTAATTGATTGTATGGAACGAAGAATTTTATTAGTCTATTGTAACTTAATTTAGAGTAAAGGATTGCTAATGATAGCTTATGACCGCCCATGCGTATGAAAGCGATAGTTATTTTCTATTTCGATTTAAACACGCCTCGTTACCAATCTATTTATGTTTAGTTGCATATGTGTTGTCCGTTGTCGTTTTGCGACGTACCTGTCAGTGAGTCATTTATTCACCTTACGCGGCTCAGAGTGGATCTATAGCTCTATCTTATACTTTGCTTATTGTCTTTATTGTTTTTTTATTGGTCAGAGATAACTCTTGTTCTGAGAGTGGCTTTGTTGGTATGAATCTTAGTAACCATAGATGTGTCATCCTAGTTTAAAGTTACCTTACTAGAAAGAATCGAAACGGGAGCCTCTGTATTAAAAGAAAGTCATATATAAGTCGACATATGTAATGCTATTTCAATCACTTACCGCCCAAATATTGTATATGATTTCTGATTGCACATATTATGTTGCATATATATATTGTGGCTACGTGATAATTACATTACTTATTTTACTTAAAACCATGGCGACAAAAGAATATAAAAATATAAAATATGACTAATGCTTTGTATATACGTTTCATCTGACATTTACCTAGTGATCAGTATCATGTATTATCGCTCATAAGTTGTCCACGAAATGTTCCAGCTGTTCTTATTAACATTGAACTAACAAGAGTCAAGATCTCGACGTGCCGTACATTTTCCGTACTTTTAATGAACAATTTAGGTTAATTCTTGCTTAGTGGCCCTACCGGCCGATGTTTCGCCAGAGCGCACCGACCGTATATATAAATGCTCCATAGATTATATACTTATTTAACGATAGATAAGATTGTATACGAGATTTCATCTCAATCAAGTGGCTGTCGAGGTTATTGCATATGTTGTATTAGGATTTTCGTTTCCTCTCTCTCTATTATATTACAAAGTGCTAGGTTCATTTGTATTTTAGTTTGTGATGCTAGAAGAGCTGGGTAGTTGGAGCGCCGCTCTTAGTTATTTTTTGCTGTATTCAGTAAATAATATGTTCGCGGATATGTAGTAGGCAGTATTGATATTATCTATTTGATTTTGACTATGGAGTTATTATGTTTTCTCTACGACTTGTCTCGTAGTGTTCCGATCATAAATCCTCGATGATATGTTATGTGGTCTTGATACAGTGGTTATTCTGCGATCTCAGATTCTTTACGATTCGACAGGTGTCAAATTGACTCGTGTCTCGCCGGAATCGTAATACGAGGCGGTTTGCGGCGAGTAGTTCAATAATGTTTGAATGTACGGTCGCTTCGTGTAGAATCGTGGATTCAAATCACGGTCTCTGTGCTCACGCCCTGTGGACAAGGTAACTAGCTATCACTTCGTCTCGGCGTACTTTAAAACTTGGTTTTATTAAGCTAAGCCAGACGCGAAAGCTGGGTAATACCTCGGTGTATATTCAGAGCAATGATGGTGGGGAAAAAATACAATCTCTAGATGTCTTTGCCCTCTGTGGGGAAAACTGGTTTAGAGCATGAGCTTGTGAATGTTTGTTGAATTTTAATAAAGTTTAGTGTTTATGTAGTTATTGGTTGTAATAGTAATTAGCGATGGTACGGAATTCAAAAATAGATTGGATGATATATTATAATTGAACTTTAGCTTAAAGTTGGTTAATTTACCATTAATTTCCAGTAAGTTTGTTCTTATTCCTGCATGTCGCGATTACGGATCTCGCGTCAACCTAGCCATAGTATGTGTCCTACGCTGGTAATATGACCGATGCGGTCGTGAGATAAATTTTATTTTAGGCTAAGTGCTCACGACGAGAACGCTATGAGTACTATTCAATTAGTGAATTGATATTTGTAACGAGCAAGTATCGCTGTAAGACGCTTGTTTAATATTCTACTTACCTAGGCCTAAGGCATGGTAGGTGTTGTAAAAATACTTATACTATTAGATAAAGCGTATAGTCATTGGCTTCCCAATCACGAAAGTATCTTTCGTCGTGATAAGGTGATCTGGCTTTCGCTCTCGGTCAGTGTGTTAAAATAGTGACATGTTCTTATGATACCATAAGAAAGGTCTATGCGATAGATTGTATTGCGCAGTCAGTTTTTGTCATCTTGATGCCTGGATTCACTATATAGTATATTTCGCTTGCGCATGTTATGGAACGCTCGTGATAGAATTGTTAGGGTGATTTTGGGTTTAGCAAATACCTATGTGACGTCTGCTAATAAAGTTTGGGAATAGTAATTTGTTTCTATCATTGAATTTGGTACTTAATATCAGATAATGTATATAGGATTACAGATCGTTGATAGTTATTTTTACCTTCCTACTTTGATGGTAAGAAGTCCAGATTTCATCTACTCGGTTTAGCTGATATCTTTCTATGCCAGGGCTCAGTCCTCCTTTTAATACAGCCTTGATTTAGAGATTATGCTGATTGGTTTGTTGCTTGTATCGATACGGAGGGTTGACATATATCACTTGACAATTAACAAGTTTGAGCTGTTGTGGTTTTGCGACATTGTCTCTATGCTGAATGACTTATATCTGGTTATGATATCATTTTTTATGTACCTATCTTAGTTTTCAAAATATGTATTCTCTCGAGTGATAGAATCATTAATGGCTCCCGATAATGTCTCAGTCTAAAAGCTACGTAATACCCGAATTCTTTGCTTCCATTATAATGTCTCTATAACCCTACTATCCTCCTTATCTAAGAATCGTTTTTTTTGTACACCAACCTGGATGTCCTTGTAAGTCAATTTAGTACTTACTTCATTATATTTATCGCGTGCACTTAGATACCATTAGTTTCTCATCTTATTACTTTCTTGTGGTATCTGATGTCCAGTGGAGACTCTTGCGAATAATCTGCTTATCTACATCTCGCGATAGTGCTAAGTAGCTATCATTGATAGTCTCTGTATTTCAAGTAGAGACATATAGCATCTTATTCTTATAATACTAAGCAGCATAATTATATATGTGTGTGAGTTTATGAGTTTTGGTTAAGTAACTAGAGTAAGATATCTATCTTTTCATATTTAACTTTGTAATAGTCTATTGTCTATTTTGTTTTTTATGTCAAAAATTTTGATCATCTATTTGTAATATTCATGGTCGTGATAATGAATTATTAATTAATTTTAGCAGGGTGGTCTTTAGTATTTTTATTTGTCTCTGTGATAATATATAGTGTTGATCTTATCTCAATCTATTCTTTAATAATATAAAATTATATACTTGATACAATTGATATAGTTATTCTCATATATTTCATGAGATAATAGTGCATTATATGATTAAAGCGATAATTATTGAAGTTATGTTCAATGTACAACATACTTGCCCTCTAATTTTCTTACTATTGTGTTTCTTTTGCTTGGCCAGCTGGAAGATATTTCATTGTGAAATGAGCTGACAAGATTTGCTTTTGATTCCAATGGTAAACTGTACTGATTTGCTTGGTGTATTGGTGCTGTGCATAGTTTTGTCATGTGTCGTGTGATCATTGTTTAATTATCATTATGTATGAATATTAGTTTTATGCTCGTGTAGGTAAAGGTAGTGTTGCACTACGTGTCGACAGGAGCTTTATAACTCAATTTTCACATGTGTTAAATATCTGTGCTGTGTTTGAGGTTATGTGTACTCTCCTCATTTTTGGCTGAGGTGTTTATTAGTCGTTCTGTTCTTTATATTCAGTGGACGTGCTGCGTAGTTCCTTTAGCACTTATCGTTATAAAATAGTGAGTTTTGATATACCTACATTCAAGTATATGTCAATGATATTTGCGGAATCAGTGCGGAATATGGAATTAATGTTTTTTGTTATCTCAATGCAAGACGTGGTTCACTTGATGCGTGCTCAGTTCAATGACTGGATGATAACTCAGTAATACGTTCTTTATTCGTTTCTGATAATTCCGGATGAAGTACGCGGTGATAGGCGAAGCCTACGATTAGGGAGCGCCGGCTTAATAACTCTTACTTTAATTGAAGAGATACTGAGTTTGCGGGATAAACCTTTATGACATTGGTGTATGTGGACCTTGTAACTGAGATCTCCCGCTCGAAGTCTCGATATCAGATGTACTATTTCTTGCAAGATATGAAAATTGATTTTTTCGATTTTCGACATGAGACCTCTGTGTCCTCGCTCATGAATTAGAGCAGACCCTAGCTGTAGGCGTTGAGCCTTGCTTATGTCCGGCAGCGGCGAGGAGAGGTGCAGTTAGCGTCGTCTTCACCGGCATATTAACGTTTGTGAACGTACCAACTGTGCTCTCGTCGCGCTTGAGATTCGGACCCTTGTCAGGCATGAGCTCTGGTGTGCACGAAATCCTCGCTGTAGTGAAGATTTCACAACACTCAACAAACCTGGTATATTTGAATCGTAGTTGATATAGATCAAGCCGAGTTATTATAACAACAATACTATGGTATGAAGAGGTATTAGATTTTAAGATCCCAATTGTTTTGTCAAGAAAGTAATGAATGTCCTTATTCTAAGTTAGAGTATATTTTGGGAACACGTTGGAGTGAATCCAGTATCATTTGAGTGTTAAAAGTTATATTGAGGTGTTATGTATTACATGTTGACGCTATTTGTTGGATCATTAATATCGTATCTGATCGTTACTCTCCTTGGTTTATCCTAATCAATATTTAGGTCGCAGCTAGACTGGAACTATTTTAATTATATTTATTCAGTTATCAGTTGTGGCCTATTATAAGTATAGTTTCGTCTCTATTTGATAATAATGTTGTGTGGTGTGTGGCTGTGTGTGTTCTGCTTGTAGCTGCTAGAGTGTGCATGGTGCTATGTATCGTGGTTAATAATGGGTATATGTAAATAATAGTGCTCTTAGTTAAGTCTTCTATAAATAATGCCCATGGAGAAGCGATCGTGGACGACTGACGAGGTTGCGTCTTATGGCAGAGAGGTGCAAAACTCTATTGTGTATGTGTACTTTTTGTTAAGGACTAAAATAAATAGAATCAACTCTGTATACAAACATTGAAGTGTATTGCATATTATTGTAGTCATTTGTGGACTGAACTAAATTAGTAGTTTATGGATAATCATTTCGCTGACTGTGCGGTAGAGTGTTAAAAACAATCATTCAACTTTACAATGATTATATATGCGTTCAAGGATTAGAAGCCAGCCAGTATTGTAGTTCTGACTGAATCTACCGATGAAGCCAAATGTTGCTCGTCGCGAATATTGTAATGGAAGACAACGTTCAGCACGGGATTACGGTTGACCGGATATTATGAACCAATGGACGCACTTTGATCCAGATATCCTTTCTGATCTCTTAAGGATGCCAATCCAGGGATGTGAGGAGGTTCACGTAGTTTAGTTGAATAGAATATGGGCTTTATTTTAAGTAAGGGTTGTGTGTGTACGTGCGATGACCGAATGATTCATAATTTTGATTTCCGGTGATTCAAATTGATTGTTTTATGTGTTTGTTAATATTTTCTCATCCGTTGAGATGTTCCGATTTCTCTTATAGAAGAATGCAAGGTACGAAAGGATGTGGGTTAGCTTGTTCGAAGAATAAATTAATTCCGTCTGTTCTGTGGTTCCTGGGGGTAAGAGTGTGCAGAGTCGTAGTCTATAGGCCGGTAGTCGCTCTCGGTGCGTGGGCAAGCCAGGTTACCTCCTCGTTTTTTTGAGTTTTGAACTTTTGTAGCCTTGTTTCTCGATTTATTCTGCAGGGACTTAGCTAACTGTATTGGGCCGGACTTCAGTCCGCCTGGAAGTGACGTGGGGATCTATCATGTACCGTTTTCTATATTCTGAGCAATCATTTCTCTTCGTATTGCTTGAGAGAATATACGAGCAGAGCGGTTATATGTGGAATCACTGGGTCCTTATATCTTCAGATTTAGGTGTTTGAAGTCATTATGTATTTTAAGTTAACACAATTAGAGGCGCACCTAATAGTATGAGTTGGTATATATGCAAATCTTGAGTTAGATGATGCTCGACTATCGTGCAATCCCTTAATTACTAGTACTTGAATTTGCACTTCCAAGTCTATATAACCTCGTGGCTCTCTGCTAACTGGCCTCAAGAGGATTCTGCGTGTATTGGGACTACATGTTCAAAGGTGCGGGCGGCGGACTTTTAGGTTATTCTCATGGTACGAGGAGCTAAGATCATCTTATATTCTCATTTCGCGTCTCTCCACGCTCTGTATTGCTTTGGCGATTTACTCGATTTGTAATTACAGTGGTCCTCGACTAAAATAGTGTTTCCGGTGGTGTGTGTTACTCCTATTATAATGGGGGCAGGTGATCACGAGTCTTCATGGGGCTAATGTGGGGAGAAGAGCTTTGTCGACTCGTATCTGTATGGATACTGCTTGTGAAAGTGTGGCGTGAGGCATACTGTCTCAATTCGGAGCGTGTTCCTGCACCCGGGCCCGCTGGGCTGGCGTCTATTCCAGTGGCCTTGACATGGGCGCAGTTCTACGTAGACAAGAAGTGACTGTGGGATCTACGAATTGGGTGGGTACATGTTTCGCGCATAAGTTAGTTCGCTTACTGTGAGTCGTTGTCTCTGTGCAATTGCATGTACATTGGTACAATATATGTTCACATCCACAGACGATGTCCAATGCTATAAGTACACGTGTCAGCGGATGACGACTTGATCCCGTATGTCACGTATCTGCTGATCTTTGTTTCACAGGTTCTGTCTAGGCATCCGGTTGTTCGGAGTAGGACAATGTTGCTCTCGTTAATGAGTTTGCGTTGGGATTTATTTTAGCTAGCGTTAATCAGAATTTGATTGGCCAGAGCCGCTTCATCCTTGTGTCCCCTGCAGATACTGGTGAGTCTCTTGATCCTTCTATGGAGCGTACGATAACCTACCTTTTATAAAGACTGTTTAAGCTCGGACCGTGATCGCAGAGATTATGGCACTCTACGATCAATAAACGGTCTAAGAGGTTCAACCTGCAGTGACGAATTCAACATTGTATGATGTGAATTTTTCCTCATAGTTACACTAGGATATACGCCTTTGTTACTTCCTGTGGCGAACGGTGAAATTGGACTTACTGGTATTATGTGATGCGACTAGAACGATGTTATCTAATAATTTATATATGATTGAATTTAGTGAGAATATTTCCGAAAGACAAGTCTGCCGAATAGTAGTAGAAAATAGTAATAAGAGTCGTGTTGACTTCATAGGCCAAGAGTATATTTTCAAGAAAATCGCGATGAATTTAATTGCTAAGTTGTGCGGATCTATCATGGAGCGTATGAACATAGATCTCTCACTCATTATGATTTTGTGTGAAGTATGACATGCTTATTATTAAAGGCACCACTTGATATAATCTTTTTAATTGTGAATGTTGATTATTTTGACTAAATTTTCATTTTTGTCTGTTTGTTTAATAATATTTGTAGAAACTATTATCTCTTCCTATATGATGTAATTTAATTCAGATTTGTCTACAAAGTATTTGATGTTAGTTTTTGACGATGAGTAAAAAAGACAATGTTTATTCGAGATAGTATACTCCAATTATAAGCCTTGAGAAAGATATAGATTTCTATTTATCACGTGTATTCCCTAATAAACTGGAGGTTGTACGGGCACTTGTTTCTCAGTAAGTCCGTAATTTGTTAATAGGTCGAGGATCATTTAAAATCACATCAGATTGTATGAATTTATTGTGGATGCTTGTACAGAAGTAATAGGAGTATAGAGAGGAGAAGTGAAGTTAATAGATGTTATGATGGTCTTGGTCGAGTTTGAAGAGACATACAGTATGAAGCTTTAGCAAGGTCATGGGTGTATTTCAGGGTGTATAAAGAGTACTTATCGAATTCCCCCTTATAGATTGGGCGGCGAGGAATCCAGAATACACATATTGAATTAGTGTGTTTTTTATACCTGTTACTTAATATTGGGAGTAGATGACTTGAGTAGTTCTTCAAGAGTTTACCTCACAATCTTCTACTTGACGTATTGGGAGACTTATTTGCTAGCTCGTTTATCAAATAAAGTGAGAATGTTGGTATATATTTATTTTAAAGTAATTAATATTAAAAGTAGGTAGTAATCAGGTTTCTTGATCGAAGTCAAGGTTGTTAGTTTAATTGTCCTCTCTGACAGTAGCTCAATGGCCACTTCTCACAATCAGCACTGACCTATAATTAATAGTGTTTGCTGTAATAGTGACTGGACCAGGTCGTTATTACGTAGTACCGTAAGATTGTATAAGCTTACTCTGTGTAGACTTGTGGGCATGAGGCTATGATCATTAGAAGAATTGTCGTGCGGCTTGTGTGTTTAACGAGAACCTGTTTCTTTATCTCAATAGGAATCAGTCATAAGTTATTGATGAATATGACATAACATATCTTAAATTACTTTCTCTCATCGTTTGTATTAGACTTGTGATTATCTGTATAGATTATTTGATGTATTCTTATAGAGGATTAGGGTTGATGGCATTAGCAAAAAAATTCTGCTCTAACGCCCCTTTCCATCATTTACGCACGGTATTAAGGATCAGAGGATAAAAGATTGTGCTATTTCGTTACTCTCGATACACATCTCTTCTCTACTTCTTCGAGATATACGATTTTTCTTGTAAACCTTCCATAAGCTAACGATGTGAGAGGAGTCCCATATATGGTTACGAGATACAGATTAACTTTCTCATGGTTATAAGCTGCGCCTGCTGCTGGTATGAGTTGTCTTTATTTAAAAGTACCTATAGGTGCTATTGGTTTCTTCGATATGCATATACGTTCTAATGCTAGAATGTAGAAATAAGGATTTTCTCTAGCTTAGTATATGACTGTTATCGCCCTATTGGCATGTAGTCTTTGCCTGGTAGTTTAGGCTGCTTTGATCGGACGCTTCGGGTAATTAGCATAATGAATATCTATTGTGTGTAGTGTCATGTATAAAATATTTACTAGAAACGTGAATGTTGATAATTTAATATGATTTATGTTTTAGATCCTTTCGGCTATTGTCTCTTATTATACAACTCAGCAAGTATGCAATTATCCTTACTTATATCGTGCTTAAATCTACATACTCTGTGACTTCTTTTTCTACTCGATGAACAAAACAATTCATAATATTTATCTTATCAGATCTCTTAGCTGCATATAAACTTCGCACCCGACGATCACTGGTTCATTGGCCTTACTTAATTATATAATACTAAGCGTTATGTGATTAGGCGCTGTAGGTTGTCACGAGGGAGGAGTCGTTTCGCGTTGCGGACGGTAAGGTTAGTGTGCTAGTCCTCCACTTCAGACACGAACCTTTGCGTTCGTCGCAGGCCCGCCGTGCCCTGAATATTTATCTCCGATGTGATTCTCCGGTTGTTCACCGTACGGGTGCAGGCCGATTATAGTATTATTTACATGATCCAATTAATTGGGATACGCATATTGAGTGTTGACATTTGATGGATTATAAGTGAAAGACGTTAAAGTGAAGAAATATAGCTATTCGTATATGAGTGATATTGGATTTAATTAATGACACAATCATTCGTTCGCTCGCAATTACCTACACTTTATTCGTGCTGAATGAATCAGCATGAGACCTCAGAGAGTTTTAGTGCCGGCCCTAATAAATGACTAGACAGATATAATATTCGTTGGCAACATTGTAAGCTTTGTCTCGAGGGAAGCTGAGATTATGATAGTCTCTATCCTTAATCTATAATGGACTCAGTTCTGTCTTTTCTGGCGAGATAGTGGATCGTCTTCTACCGATCTAAAATTTTTTCTTAAGTTTGTTTTTATAGTTGTGAATTTATTTAGACGATGTTTTTTGTGCGCCGATCGATGCGTGTGGCATGCAGTTGAACCAGAGAATGTTGTTTCACCCGGGTAGATTCTTTGTCGCTATTCTTTACTGACTCGACTGTCAATTTCTATGTGGATATTTGGAGTAATCAGTATGTGCTCTTGAGCGTGATGTAACTGAACTTATGGTGTATAGTATATGGTATATATTAATTTGCTTAGTCAAGTATTTTTTTTCTATATTCTTTTTGTTTTGAATGTTTATTATGTGATAGAGTTATTATATTATCGATTTTTGTCAAAAACTATATATTTTTGCCCTTAGAATTTAAGTTTTTGGGCGAGTTGATGATAATAATTGCAAGAAGGCCTTTCTTTTAAGAAGTCTTTATTTTTCTGATGGATTTTAATGGGAGAGCACGATTGTTTTTCTTAATACCAAGAGTGTATGACAGTGTGTCTACGCCTTATGTTATAGAATATATTAGATTACGAAAAGCTATAGATTGGCTGGGTCCTTTATTATTATTTTAATGTATCCAAGGATGCTCCGTACCGTGAATCCACGCACTTGGTACTATGTAACGGCGTGGTTTTTAATGATATACACTGACGTATATCCTTCTGCAAGTGCAAATGAGTTCGACTTGAAATTTTATTCACTGTCAATAAGTCGAAATTCCTGCCATAGATTAAACTTCGGCTCATTATTGAAAACTAGGATACGCGAACGTCAAATGTCCAAACGTGAGATCACTTGTTGTGCTAATTAGTTACTCGCTGATTAGAATCTATATAACTGCGGTATATGGTACTACTAAGTGACCAGGTTGTATTGAACGCAGTTAAAGTGAATATGTTGTTGTGCGAGAATTAGCCTTTGTACACATATAAAAGAAGCAAAAGCCGTATTATTATGGATAGCTTGCTGTATAATGCAGTCTCAAGTTTTATATGATTGCGCATTTTACTTTATCGGCGTGTGCTCCTATTGAATAAGATACATGATTTACAGGTACCGATCATATAAGTATTATGAGAAAGGAAGCATAGAATATTTAGATTTATTCTATAATTCTGATTGGTTACAATAAGAATAAAAAAAGCAGGTACAAACTATAACAATTTAAAACTACATAATAAAAGAGAAGAGAGTACATGTAAAGGCTGCGAAGGGCCTATATTGACTGTTAAACGTACCAATTAGGTGTTTGCTTGATTTCATCGGTGAACAATTTCTTCCAGGTCTAACCTTTTCGCGTGTGTTGATAGAATTAAAATCAACATTAGAGTAAGCGGACGGTAGTGCAAAACTTCTTCTATAGTTATGATTTTAGTAGCTTAATAAACTATAGTCAACATTACAATTAAATAATAATATATATTTATTATATCAGTAATAATATAATAATATAACAAACTAATGAGGCGAAGAGGTACCGGGATAATACAAGTAAATAAATCACGAGGTTACTTGAGAAGAATATTACGCGATCAGTGGCGTACGTAGCTAGTGGATAAAAAATTCTCCGTGGTAAAGGGAAGCTATAGATTCCCACAGACGGATTATTGTAAGGTAGTTATATGTTTATTTTACTCCTCCGGCTCTTAAAAGTCTCAGATGACGGGCGCACGAGAATTGTCCGGACAGGTAAGGGCATTCCAAAGCTTGAATCCTACGCGCGGTGATGAGAAAGCCTTTCCATCTAGAGTCGTTTAATATGAGAACCGGCAGTTCAGAGCGTTCAAATTTGAGCTAGCCGACATCACGGCACCGGGCTCGTGCAACAAGGTATGCTTGAGTGAAATAAAGCGATCTTTAAGATAAAGAGGAAGTTGTTAGATGGGGTGGGAAAAGACTGAGTATCAGGAGGGACGAAGTATATCGCTCGCTCTAGGGCAATAAGATCGGCCATTGACAAGTGTAGTACCTTATAATGGGAGATCGTATATAGCGAGAGAATGTCTACTGCGCAGTGTTCTGAACAAAAATGCGATAACAGAGGAGTTCTGCAGTGACGATCGACCTTTATTGTTTAATTAGGTGAGTAGAATAATATCAGTGCTTTTCTCCTTCGACTTAACAACCGTGTTATATCAACATATGGAGATGAGGTAAGGTGCGGCTGTATATTTGGTTTTTGGTCTGCTCAAAAGAAGATGTGATTCGCCTATCTGCTTATTTCTACTCATTAAGGTCCTTCCTAAGTTTTTATGATTTATGATCCGATACTTCAAGCTATTCCTTATCGACAAAGTTTATAGAGTATTAAAATCGTAAGGTGGGCACAGCAATATATGTCCTGTGTTGGTCCGTGCCATGAGCCGTTGATCTTAGTTCATGCGCTAATTGTATGATGTTGCGATTTGTGTTTCTTGAGTATAACTGAATTCATGCTTAGATTCTCATCAGGTTTTTAGGAATAGATACCCTAGCTGCATGACCCATATATCTACGGATAGACACATGACGTATATATCTCAAATACATAGATTCATGCAATGATCATCAGTTTTGTTTCCGAGGCTAGTATATATATATGTGCGATATAACGTATAAGCTATATTTTAAACAACATTTGGTGGTTTTTTTGGTATTTTTTATAATTTCAGCAATTGACGATACGTAGAATCAAGCAATGCTTGATGACATAGTGATTTACGGCACTTTGCTGTTCTTCCCTAAATAGACGTACTGTTCACTTAATGCTTAAAATAGGGTGCAGTGTAGCTTGATATTTAGATAACGTACTTAAGATATTATTTACATCTAATTGTGGCTTACTAGTTACTATTACTATCCTTTGTATGAGTTTACTTACTACGTTGGCTCCTAATGTCCGGTTGATAAATCTAGATAATCGGATTTCTCGATCAATGACGATGACGCCTCCATGGTTGCAGTTTGATTTCTTTAATAAGCCCTTGCTGAATCCGCTCAGAGATATTGATTCTAGATAAAACTTGACGAACTCTTTTCAATCTGTGGTTCTCTCTATTTTTAGGTAATTGAGTTCGGAATGTTTCGATTAAGTATTTAGTTTGCTTCTTTTTTCTCGGTAGATCGTCGAGAATGAGCCTTGTTGAGTTTGTCATATACAATTTTCTACATAGATTTAAAGTATTACTATTTAAATAACGTCAAGTAGTTATAGTAGTGATCAAACTGACTGTATACTATAGTTCTAAAGAATAATTATGGGATTGTCTTCCATTATATATTGATTTTTGACTATTCGTGATTTGCACTGACTTCTTGTTTAGACTTCGTATTGTCCCTCCTATAGATGTGTTTAAAGTTAGTGTCTGGATGTACATGATTTACTAAGAGTCGAATCCTCTCGCAGTGTATGAGTTAAGGTTCGTACAAACATACTTGAGTGTTTCAGTTTAAACATAATAAACCCCTAGACAATAACGTTTTAGTCATTTTTTTTTAGTTGAAAATTACATGTTACATTAACATGAGTCCCCCCCCGAGTGTTTGTACATAGAAGGATACGCATGTTTCATACATATGATTCACTCTTTTCTTAATCAGTATTTCTATAAAAGTGTGTGAGTAGTGAAATCAGTAAGACCCTTGTTCTCTTGTTATATTTGAAATGTAAGATTGAGGCACAGTAATCTGCTCGTCCTCTCCCTTAGGATTGCACGAGAGATAACTATCCGTGCATATACCATAGAAAGGGTTTATAAAGATAGAAGAAACTTTATTTCTTGTTATAGTATTAGTATTCCAATTTGTTGCGCCAAAGTATTGTGTAAATTTACTCGCCTTTAGCACGTCATAGCTGTGCCGGTAAAGCATTCTCGAGATATAGTTCATTTACTTTTCTAAATAACCGTCTAGATGTACTAGAAAAATGTGAAGAAATTCATAACAACATTGACTACAATACGAAAACTTTTATTAATTGTAGCTTGCCACTACACATGGATAACTCCCTCTGTTATTACGTCAGATGAACGTGAAATACAGTGGTGTCAAGCTTTATCACGTCTATATGGTAATTTTTTCATTTACATCCGTTAATTAACAATAATTAGACTATTATTTCGAACTGTAATATATACAATCTTTTCATATACCCACTCCATGGTTTGTCTAAATAAGTATGGCGCCTACGCAATCTGATTGTCGGTTTCGCAAAAATAATATCTTCCTCACTTCCCCCTTTTATTCTTTACTCTTTTTCGACATATAGTTGTCCCTAACAGCGGCGCAACCAATCTGTAACGGTACCTCTAATCTGATAGAACACGAATGCTGTGGCCTACTGATGATTACCGCGTAGTTATTGCTGAGAGTGTGTGTCTATTTGCTTAAGTTTTTAGTTCTTATTGGTATACTTTATAATATTTTGTAGATGTTTTTCTCTGTGCATAATCTTATTTTATTTTATATTAATAACTGCGTAAAATGATTTACGCTGACAGTCTAATTACTCATCTCGGGAGGTGTGACTGTAGCCCAGTTGCATGTGCGTCACGCGCTCTTCTTTTTTTTGCGACTCGTATAGCGTCGGGGAGGGCAGTGCTTTCGATATTGCCTGGAATGTCTTACGTTGTCTATTAGCGTCAAATCCGAGATTGGTCCCATGTGAATTATATTTATTCGCGTCGCAGATGAGTTCTCTCAGTTGATTTGAAATGGTAAGGTGTGATGTAAGCTGCTTGGTTGGTACGGATAGTCACACGGTAAGTCCTTTAGTCTGCTATAGAATAACCACTCATTCTCCACCCAACATCTCATCTCCACCTAGGCCCCACATCCAGCTACTCTAACCCCCTCCTCCGCTCAGATTATTTATAAGCACGTAACAGCATCACTCGTCGTGTGAGTATTTTGAAACAGTGTATGTATTGTTTATATATTATTTCGCCTGAGAATATAACTGCGTGTGATAAGTGAGAAATCTATCTATATTGCATTGTATAGCATAACAGATGAGAATAGTGAACAATGTGGCGTTGTATTATATAACTCACAACACAAATATTTTTGAGTAGTATCACTTTTTTTATATTAGATACATAAGAACTTTATAAATAAAAATATCCACTTGATTATTTTTAAAATAAGTATTAAATTTGATTATAGTATAGTCATGTTAATTATACTTCCATCTGCTCATATAGATTCGTTCATAGTGCTGTATCGACGAAGTGTGCTCGACTCTCTCAGGCGTTTTTATTTGTCTACTGTCCTGCCAGTATGGTTCGTCTCTCTAGATTCTTCGAGTATGCCATAATCTAGTCGTTATCTCTGATCATGCTCAAGATAATTTTATATATTTATAATAAAGTCGCATTTCAAGATTATGTTCGTGGGTAGTTGGATGATTTCATTATCCCTTTTTCTGCGTCACTGTTATTCTAGTTTGTGAATTAAATCTAAGATAATAATATATTTTAGTTATTAAATTTATAAGAGTTTCTATTAGAGTACTTCTATTAAGTATTTTTTGTGCTTTGTGAAAGTTGATTTGGGCTTTCGTTATGTTTTTGATGTATTAAGTAGTTATTGGTCGAATGTTGATTCTTCATTATAGTATATAGTCCAGTATAGTATTAGTTATTCGTAAGGGTTAGTATAAACATTTACTATATATATCTTTCGTCATATTCTACTCGTGACATTTAATGGTATATAGGTATTCTAATAATACCTACACTGAGTATTTGCTAAAATATTATGTGGGTATTCTATATGATATTAATATTATCTGTATTTACTATATGTATGGTGAAGTGATTTATGTTATAAGTGACTGTACTGTTAATATTTACACTTATTTTATCTTGAATAGTTGATGTTACGGTTATTTATTATCTACGGTATTCTAGAATATGCTTATAGCCCGTCTTATAATACTTATATTAGTTTATGTGAATGTGTGTGTATTTTGTTATGCTGATGATATGGGATAAGATAATTCGATACAATAGTATTGTAGTATTAGCAGTTTTTCAATATTATTTGATGAGTTAGTTGTATTTCTTCTTTTTCTTTGTTAAGATATGATATGGCTAGTACCCCTTCATGTCATTTATATCTCTCTCCACTCTGATTGATAAGATTGCGTATTAGTACATGGATAACGACCATTATACCTATTGTTAAGTCAAATGAGTGAGGCTCCGCCAAGTTCTTTGTCACTTTTTTTTTCTTGAATGTGGCTCGAAATCATGTTATAAGTGATCTCTTATTTGATATATTCTTGGATTCGTGTATTTATATATTTGTGAATCATTATATATTATGCTAGTTGCGGAAATTATTCTGTATTAAGATTTATTTAGGATATATTTGTATTTGCTAATTGTCTATCTATTCTTTATCATATTTCATGGCATATGTAGGTAGATAATGGGTATCGGACTGTTCACTAAATGCCGTCTTGCATGCCATTCTAGATCTCAGGCAATGAAGTGCGAGAAGTGACTGATCGCGTTCTATATACTGAGATGTGCGGTTCTCAGATAGGTGTTGATCATTATCTTGTGTCTTGATTAATATGCTATTATGATAAAATCGTTAGTTGATATTATAGTTTATCAATGATTTATTTTATGTTTATATGTGTTATATTGAAGTTTATGTATAATATAGATCGTACTTAATGTACAATATGTTAATACAGAGCTTGAAATAATTTATTATTTCATATTACTCAAAAGGTTAATGTATGACATTTATTATATATATATTCCATTTATATTTTTACCATTTAGTCATTAGAAAAAACTCTATGGCAATTCTATTATCTAATTACGTTTAATGTATGTATTATATTTATTATTAAAATATATATTTGAACTTTTGACTCGGGCACACTTATTACTTTCAATCTATTTGTTCTTCCTCATTAATGATCTTTGCAGCTAGATAGTAAATATATCAATATAGATGCCCTCAAGGGTTTTGAATCTCGTGAGTTTGGTTTTAATCATGTGATATCGAGATAACTTTAGTGATTTGTCTTTTTGTGATGTGATGCGGATAGATTTAATAAATTTACTAATACATAACTTAGTTTTTATCTAATTATGGTAATAGTCTCGTGTGATCTTACTCTGATTGTGAATGTGACATTACTTTTGCATGGTGGAGGACCAGTTTGTGATGCTCGGGTTTGTGTATGGACTGTCGCTTGAGCACAGCCTCTTAGTGGGTGGGATGTCTCGTGTGATTCTGAATCTGCGTTTGGCCTTATTGCAACAATCTACTGTATTGTACATATTGTCAATAGATAGCAATAAGGTTTTGTTTTGCGGTGATATTGAATGGATGCCTGAATAGTTTTCATATAATGTTGTGCTCCTGCTATACTATACAAAATAATGTTTGACGTTGTACTGTTGTATTATTGCATTAGCGTAATGCTATTACGTAATTGGCCATTATCTCGAATTATACGAGAGCCTTCATCTTTAGGAAGATGGTGGCTAATGTGGCGTCGTGTCAGGGTGTTAATGATGCTAGATGGTAGTTATATTATTTCATGCGTGTGACGGTTTTCGTAGTGTGTTTTTGTCTGGGTTCAGTTAGATTCTTCTTATTGCTATTGCCATTGATTCGATACTCGAGAACATGCTATATTGGCAATATATGTGTTTGCGTGCAATAATCATGTTCTTTGACTTACGCTGAGGGTTTTGGCAAGGCGAGGAGTTTGCGAGGTGAGGAGTGATTTTAGCTTCGTATTAGTGAAGGGAAGATAGTTTTATTTTTCGCGATGTGGTCCGATTACTTGTTCAGCATATGTGAGACCTGATGCTCATCTATTAGGAGTATACGGTTTAGGGTCACGAGATTAATATGTAGTGAAGAAACTTCGAAAAATTACCTCGAATCAAACTTTTCAGTAACTTCAACAATTAGATAAATATTGTATGAAATTTAGTTTAAAGTCAATTGTGTTGTAGAAGTTAATAGATTAGTTATTATCTATTTATCAAGTTAACTTGACAATCTGATCGATTTGAAGTGTGTTACAAGATTTTTTTACTATGTGTGGTTTATTTTGCTATTCCGTTACTGTGAACTTTGGTATCTAATTACCAACTCTGTACTTCAAGATTTACTGAGGCAGAGTTTTATTATTAATTTAGTATGTCTTTCTCTTGTTTTTTATATCACTATAAATTAAGTCTCTCGTCTTATTTACTGCTCCTCTCCTTTGATTATTTGTGTTTAGATATATTTTGCCATATATGGATAGTATAATAATATGGTATGCTTATGATTAATAAATGTTGAGTGTGTGTGTGTTGTTGTGTGCTTCTGTCTAATTGTAGTGTGGATGTGTATGTTGTTAGGTAATGATAATGAAGTATAATAATTAGATTAAGACAAGTATAAGATTATCAATTTGCACCACGGAGAGCGACTGGGCTATGACTGAAACTTGCACGAGCTTGCGTGCAGAAAGCGAAATTTTTGTATTGTCGCTCTTATTTTAAAGGAATATCATTAAGTAAAAGATAATACAATAAACTGTCAAGTACAGATTGAACAGTAAAGTATGTTCATGTAATTCTGAATATCGTGATGATCAAACAAGTGTTCTATGAATCGATGTTCAGGTATCAATTCAGGCCACGTAAACAACTTAGACTTAATTAGTCTTCAGTGTAATAGATGCGACGTATTATTATTTTCGATTCTCCGTTGCATATTGCTCCTCGTTACGCTGATGTTACGATTACTCTCTATAGGAGCGAAGCTGCAGGGGATCAGAGGATGTCTGGGTGTTGTTGTTCGCGATACCAAGATAATGTGATGTGTCGCTGTCTGTGAGCTAGAGGGGTTATTATCCCTGGTAGTGTGCTATGATGTCGACAAGGTCGTGATGTTTTTCCTCTCGTGTGCTGAAACTGATTGATGTTCTTGTCGAATATTTATTCTGCAGGAACTGGATTGAACAGTTTGCGCGTAGCAACCATTGGTAGCGTGATAGGGTAGATTTATCTCATTTTAGTTTATATTAAAAGTTCCATGTATGATCTATTCGCTGTCAGTAGCATAAGGACGCTGGAGGTGCGAAGAGGGCAATCGTTTTTATCTCGCAGTTCGTGTGTATCAAGATTGTGTCAGGGTTGGATCTGGGATTGACCCGAAAACACCCTGATATCTTGAGGTTGCTAATAGAATTATCTTATATATCCACTGATAGTAGACGACAAGGCTCGCCACTTCTAGCTGCCACCGTGTTCTCAAGGTGTGAATTTGGGGCTAGTCTTTTTATCACCTCGGGGCGCTTCTAGCGAGTATCTGAAACATAAGGATAGACTTCATAAGCTGTATTAGTAGCAACATTGTTCTTTAATGGCGGCTAGATGACCGGACACCGTATCTGTTTACATTATGTTTCAGTGCACGGCAGCGAGGTGTAATAAAACAGACTATTGTCTCTCTGCTGCGCATCAACTGCTTGTTATTAACTGTATCTGCGCGCACGGGGAGGGTGCCCGAAATATAGTCGCCAGGCGGAAGCCGCGTTGTGGCTGGTGTGAGTCGACGTCATCAATCGCTGCCTCATTTAGGCATTGTATGGGTGCGAGAGTCTTTGTGATGCGTATTATAAATATATAGAAGGTCTCTAGATAGCTACATTCCTTTATGATATAGGTGTGTATATACAATCTCATCCATGTGTGTGTGTTATGAAAATGGAGGTTTCGGTGAGTCTCTATCATGCTCAAGGCGGCGTGGGATGACGGCGATAAATCTCTTGATGTTATTCAATGTTTTCTCGTACTGTCGAAGGTTCGATCTGAGCTCGTCTCTATGATCTAGATTTGGCATCCAGATGAATGTGTTTATAGATATGTATTTATACTCTTGATTGAGAGATCTCTGGGTTATATCGATTGATTGTATATCTTCGTCGCTTTCTCTACGAGGTCTCAGAGTTGAGTACAGAGAATTTATGCTCTGGTGTAGGGGGTCTATTTAAGTAACTAATCCGATCGCGCGAGATTGTAGTAGAGAATCGTCGTGCGCTATAAGGAAGTCTTCAATGATATATTACGTATTGGCAGCACATGTGTGCTCAATAGTAAATAATAAATGTAAATTTGGTATCCAACTGTCAGTGAAATACAAGTATCTCGTTTATCTATTAATTCGCGCTGTTATGTTGGATCTCGTAATGATGTTCTGTGTTTTGCATTTGAACTCTTACTCGATTTAGTGCGTCTAATTACGCATCGCTTTAACTTTTCAGTTAAACGTGGAGTTATACTTGACCGCTACGAACGTAGAAATTAAATATAAAATTGATGGAGCAGTTATTTAGCCGCAGTCGCATGGAGACTTATTAGATATAATATATATATTCTAAATCAGCTTCATGATCAGAAGAAGACAACCCTATTATTTCGCGAATGACGTGGTCTAGCTTTTGGCCTCTTAATGGACCGCTTGTCTATTTTCTCTTTCATGCTACTTCTCTCTGTGAGATCATTAAAATTTTTTGGTGCGATAACTCTTCTCTGTCAATTATCTATGTACTAGGTTGCTCTGAGCGATGTTTTGTGTCTATTGAGATACAATGTTTCTATTCTGCATATATTAATTGTGCGCTTTCAATTTTTATTGATATTAATTGACTATGTTTTAATCAAGTCAATGAATGTAATATCATTAGTTTAAGTGAGTATTCGCAATTATGCAGTAATTAGATTATAGCAATTCTTTTCGCATTTGGAGCATATCATATCAGATTAAACTTATCGATCGATTAGCACTGAATTGTAGAGAAAAATTGTCACAGATAATCGTTTAATCGAGATCCATTGGACGAGTATGTCATGCTATATTAGCGTATGGTTATGAGTATGATAAAGTAATTCTGATAATGATGATGATGTATGCTCACATGGTATACTAGGAAGAGAGCGATCCATAGAGTCGAGTGTATATTGTTAAGTTCATAATATCAACCATGAGAATGGGCGAGGAATAAAATAACTCATATATATACTATCAATAAACATACAGACTATGATTAATCTATAATCTTATGTTTTTTAATACTTAGGATATTGGGTTAAGTTATACCCTCCCAATTATCTCAAAAAGTTTTAAAGTACCCATGTTTTAATATTATAAAGTAATATATATAATATATGTTAGTTATGTATATCTAGCAATGATATACTACTTCTAAAACTATGACTTTAGTAATCTCCTCCTGATTATCCTTAAAACATGTCTAGTAAGTAATTTAATTATATTAATAATTATACTTTATATATGTGATTGATTTTAGAATCTAGGGTGTAGTGTGTAGACAGTTTTCAATTTGTATTATATATAAATTGATAACATTCAATAAATATCTACTATTCTGTTATTATGATATTTAATATTTATATAGTAATACTTATTGGAATAGGTATTAAACTAATATTTATAGTACAACCGATACCTATACTAGTCATACAATTATTGTATATATATACGTAAGCAGAGATTAGGTATTATTGCAAGTATCAATGAAAATACCTAAACTGTTCATAATCTAAACACTTATCCTTTATAATATTTTATCCGGTAATACTATCTTTAAATCTGATCTACCATAGTTATTGAGCTAATAGCTTGAAAATAAACAGTTGAAGCTAGTAAAAGGATTAAGATGTGAATAAATCCTAAACTCAGGTAAGATCCTATCCCTTGTATTGATTCTTTTCAAAATAACAATTTTCGGCAGTGATGTTTTTGAGATAAGGTTTATTCGACAATCGATAGTGCGAAGCATCATATAACACCATACTGACTCGCTCAGTATACGAATTGATGAGATGTTAGGCGTGGTATGAAATGAGGATGCTTATGGTATAAGATGGTGTATTAGGTGATGATTTAGCTTATATTTGTAGTATTTATTTTTAAAATTGTGTAAGTAATAACATGCAGAAAGTGGGTAGGTGATATATATGAATAAATTTCTTAGGATGTTACAAAATAAATGTTGTTGCTTCACTCTTAAATACCTTAGTTAGTTTATAATAGTATCTCACACAGTTTATATTTTACCTTGTTAAAATCTAAGATAGTTCATTTTATTGGATCAGACGTTAGGCTAAATAAAACTTATTCAATCTGTTCCAGAATCTAATTGTCCCTGCTGGACTAACGTCCACGAGTAGGTTTGATACATAAATATATAGTATTTGTGATCGATTTTATATGTTCCTTATGGTTGATTCAATCCCTGGATCGCCTATGTAAAGTTAGTGATGTGGTATGTGTTTAAGAAAAAGATCTTTATTTTTGCTATGAGCGAGCGTCATGATCTCCGTGTTCGACTGTAACATTACGTAGGTTTGCTGTCCATTTTGTGATGGTCAGAAGTAAATAGAGACTTAATAATACTATTTGTACTATTGATTTGTATCTGATTATTGGTACTCGAATTTAGTGCTTGATAGTTAGTATGATGTAGTCGATTGATAGGATATATAATGATTGTGACAATTTATAAATTATAAAATATTAAATTTTTGAAAGTATATTTCTTATTGTAATACTATTTAAAGCATTTCATTCACATTGTGAATAAATATTTAAAATAAGAGTAATTCTGATTAGAATAGAGATTAGTAGATTGAATCACTGGTTAATGATCTATAAAGGGAACTCACTCTAATTGCTATGTTCGCTTTAAAGTATGTACTCGTAGGTCCAAGTCACTGTTTTTCGCTAGAATTGATCACTATAAGTTTGGATCAGGCTGGTGTGGTGTTATGAAATATATTATGCATAAGATAAGGTACTGTATAAGCTGAAAATGTTAGATAAATATTTGAGACTATTATATAGTAATTATTGATATATTTCACATATAATTGTGTTTTATATATTTATATAGGTTAAATAATTTATATGGGGTTATGATGAATACGAGTGTGGATAAGAATTCAATAGAGTTTGGAGTTGTCTATCTCAGGTACGTTTCGCTAATATTATGGTA
Organism: Leucinodes orbonalis; assembly: GCA_019425675.1. Lineage (NCBI taxonomy): Eukaryota > Metazoa > Arthropoda > Insecta > Lepidoptera > Crambidae > Leucinodes > Leucinodes orbonalis. Next base: position 23,853 of record PQWD01011935.1, read on the forward strand.
TGTTTTCAGTGGTTTGAGTGGCTTTACTGTTTTTGTACTGTATATTAGAGTTTTTGCTTATGATTCTTGCTTATCTATTTATTAACTAGTACGTAGTTTGCAAGTTTCATTATCTCAGTAAGGCTTCATTGTTCGCTCCCTGGTCGGTGCATGTTGTCATAATATGGTCGCTCAGAAAAATTTGAAGCACGTGCCTGCATATAAAAAGTTTAGGTGATGTGTTATGTGGCAATAAATGCATTTTTCTTCTATATGTTATAGTTCACTGGTTATACGGGATAGTTAAGTTCGTCTCTGGGGCTGTATATAGAGTAAATGCTTTATTGCCATAGGTCTCGCATCAAGCAGCGACTTAAGACTCGATTGACAATATACAATTATAGTCATAAGAATCATGATGCAGGCAGGTTTTCCTCTCGGCTATTTTCTACGATTTAGTATATTGTTGTGTAGAAGTGCGTATTGCTATAGGGTTGGTGAAGTGGTATATACTTATAGGTAGGGCGGTCTAGTCTTCGATGTTGTGCCCCAAATTTAAACTGTATGTATTGTAACCATAAAAATTTATAAAGTACATATATAATTTATCATTGTAATTAATCGTTAATTGTATTAAATATTACTAAGGACTTCCGATAACTATACTAAATTGTGGCGAGAATAGATTGGAATGCTAGAAAAATATCATATCGGAATAGTGTCAGTGTGAATGTTTAAAGACCGGACGCTTCATAGTGAATTGTGGAAAATTATAATGGTTCATAGTGAAAGATATATGTGAGGACAATTTATTTATGTTAAGTGAGTTGTCTGTTTTTGTATAGCCAAAGGCTCTTATTAAAGTTATCATGTGAAGACCGGAACCGTCGTGATGTTTCTTCAGGGATATCGGACTAGTTTGTCTATCCTCATGGTATCTTGTGCTGCTTGTCATATGATACTTTTAAAGAATACTTTCTCTGCCGTGTAAGTATAGTCAGTTTTTATAGAGAGCCGGAAATGGTCTAAGCAGATAGCGCATTTGAGCGTCAGTCTTACGCGACGTCATCGTGCGCGGCGAAAAGAGTCTATTTGAAAGCGTAGAAAAATATAACGTTCATCGCGTATAGATAAAGAGGAGCGTGTTAGATGGGAACAATACTAGACCAAGAATGGAGTAAAGGGAGAGAGATGTGACATATCTTGGAGGGAGTGAGCAACAATGTATAAGTATGGGGCACTTATTTGTTGGGAGATTTTTAGCGTCCAATGCTTTACGCTAGAAGGAATAAATTTTTGACAAATCGTGCTTTTCTAAGAAAGTGACTTACATCTGCGATGGCTGATCACTAGTTTCGCGAGAGTAATCCTCAGATTAGTTACATGTGTTTATTCAACCAGCGTTTGGATGTTGGAATCGGATAAATGAAGGAGTAATCATCAAACGCGATTGTATTTTTCTTTGCATAATCGGTGTACACTAGGAACGAAATGAGAAGTGCGATGATTCATCATCCGAGTACCAGCTTAGGTCCTTAATTGTTGCTTTTTTGGTGGATAAGAGAGGTCGCTGGGCCTTCCCGTTATCTCTAGAAACAAGGGCATCATCGGGAATTATTAACTTTTTGTTACCTTTTATGACTCGATATAATAGTTTTACACATGCATTAATTACTTCCATGTAATGAGATTAATTATACCCAGTGGTACTGTAAACTAATTGATTCACGACATTAACTATTTATAGGAATACAATATTGATGATGCTTGATTTTTGTTCATTTGATTTATAGTAGCATATAACGAATATTATTGATTATATTATTTATTATCTAATAGTAAATTTTTCTCAGGAAATCTGTATAAATTAACTATATTGAAAATTCGTTATTCGTATACTAAACAATATGGTGGAATGAAGAATCAATAATATAAGAATTATGCGTGCCACTGGTTTTATACTTTTACTTTTCGTTATGGAATTGATTGAAGTATCGAATCATACATTAAAAAATAAGAAGCCTGTATGATTAAAAGACGGGTAGCCATTCATCTTTTGCCGACCCAAACCAAAATTGATGTGTGTGTTGTGGACATTCGCTTCGTTCTTTCCTATGCTGACTTATGCGACGTTTGTTATCTGATTCATCTATTCAACTAGTTAAATAAGAGCGAGCCGTGCTGCAGAATCGTTGTATCCTGATTTATGTGTTAGCGTTGGACGTAAGTATGACATGTCTCCTACCTATAGTCCCCAAACTGCAAATGGCTGCCTATGCCGTAGAAGTCACATTCCTCCCTCCTTTAACTCCATTCTTTCCACCGCTAACACCCCCTCATTTATCTTAAAGATCGCTTTATTTTTCAGCTAACAACTGGCCCGTGAATGTGCGGTAGCTCAAATTGACCTGACCTGCCGTCTCATAAAATGACTTCTACGGGAAAGTCTTTCACAGTGCGAGCGATTTCAAGCTGTGGAATGCCTTGCTGAGGATTCAGCGTGACTCGTTTGCGCCACGTCTCTTGAGACTTTCTAAGAGCCGAGTTAAAAAACAAACATTACTTTACAATAATTTGTGATCTTAGGCTTCCTTACCTTTTTTTTCACTATTGCTGTAAGCTGTCGCTGTCTTTTTTTCATGTAACTTGATTGGTTATTTTTTGTATTATCCTATTTCCATTTAGTTTATGTATATATTATTTATGTATTAATAATTATTTATTATTTATGGTAGTAATGTCGTTGTACTTAGTTTATGTTACTGTTATATATGAAGTTTTTGCACTAGCCCGGCCTTACCTATAAGTATTTTTTCTTCACCCAAAGGTGGGCCTGGACAGAAATTGCTACCTTAGCAATAAGGCCGCTACATGTACTCTTTTTTTTTTTTGTTGTTTCTTGTTGTGTTGTATGCTTTTTTCTTATGTGCAATAAAGAATTTTTATCTTATCTTATCTTATTGGAACAGCGAAAGTAATAATCATATATGCGAAGAAGAAGATGATTTTTATTGCATTCCCTCCACTACTTTTGTTGTGTACCCTTCGTTTTGGATCGTTATCTGTCACGCATAAGTCGGACTGATCAAGATAGTTTGTGGTGTTAGGCAGCATTGAATGGAATGGTGTAGTTAAGGAACTTTTGAAATTAATAATAAATAACGCACCGTCCGAAGTAAGCAAAAAAGCGACACCAAAAATATTTTTGACTATTTGTCGTAAAATACATAAATATTAAATGAAAGTATAAATACATTTGTGACCCATCATAATTTCTAAGTAGTTAATATCTCAAGCATGTTCTTATAAAATAATGCCAGTAAGATCATAAGATACCGTTATCCGTAATTTTAACTTAAACAAATTTTATATTAATTGAGTTGTAAAGCGATTATAGCCAGAGAAGCGCATAGTGATGTGCATTAGATTATTATAGACTCATGAATCAGCTGACGAAGTTTCATTGTGCACGATATTAAGCTTGTTTATTTATAGTTTCACATTTGATTAAAGTTGAAATATACAAAAGTGTAGGTATCGGAAAATATTTTTTAATTAAATTCAATAATCTCTTACAATATCTATATTTTCACTAAGTCTTATATACAACCGTCATACATAAAATTTATAATTAATTTGTATGACGGTATCACGCTCGTGTATGGTGAAGGAAAACATCGCTGAGGAAATCTTCTGCACGCCGCGAAGAGATTCAAGTTGTGTTGAAGTCGTCCAATCCGTTACGGGGCCCGCACGTGGACAACTAAGGCCCTAAATCACCCTATACTTATATATTAGCTCGTGCCTCGGTGGGGACGTTTAGTGAGCTGAATGATGAATGGATGTATTGTTTCTTGTTAAAAAATGTCACAGGAGATATAGTTTTAACACTTAATTGTAGCTAATTGCATTGGCTTGAGTTATTGACTGAGCCAATGGGTAATTACATTAATTCAGTCAGGTTTTCTGTCTATGTTCACTACAAATAGATATCGATTAGCATTCGCCGATCCAAGCAGCCTAATGCAGTGGGAAATATGCACCAAATTAGTGGGTAACAGTAACTTGTAGGGAAAACCTATGTCTAGGCAATTAGGCTGAAATTGATGAAGAGAAGCCATAATTAGTTAGGGGCACTTTTTATTTCATGAAGTTATATTTTCGCCATAATTCCACGCTTTGTAATGGTTTAAAGATAGCAGTCATTGAATTAAAAGGTTTGCATGAGAGAACCAAGCACAACATTTTTTATCCCTGATCCTTAAATACCTGCGTGAAGGAGGTTGGCGTGCCGATTTTGTATGCAACACCCTAAGCTACACTCTTATTTAACACTATCAAAACAAGAAAGATTAGATATGATTATCCATTTATAAACAATGGTTAAACTGGTCTTACACAAGCGCTGGATTATCTAGAAGCTCATCCCATTAAAGAGTAGTTAACTAATTATGTCCCTTCACCTGTTTAGATATTCAGCGAGAGATTACAAGTCAGTGTTGAAGTGGTCAATTGTAAGATTACACTACTGCCTGATTACTTTTTAATAATATATATAATAACATTGTACTTTTTTGAAACTGAGATAGTTGTTTGAGGTACACCCTTGGAACACAATGATACCTAAAGGTATTAAAAACAAATAGATTTCATAATTCGTGTATGATTCTGGCCGCTCAAAAGGTTAAAGCCATTAACAATACACGCACTTGATAGCTTCTCTGTATTCCAGAGTAGCAGACATCATACATTATTCATCTCTTTACTTACTCATTACTAAGCATCATAATTCATACATGTGTATGAGTTTATTGATCTCTAATTAATAGATTTACTGAACAATTTGCCTACAATTCATCTTGGCCATCCGGGAATGGAATTCTACTCAGGCGTTATATTGTATTCGAGAACATTGTCTTTCTTTCTTTAACAAATATAATACTTGATAGCACAATCTGAGTTAATCTCAATAAAATTGGAAAAGCTCATTAGAAAAGCAGAATAGAAAGATTGTCAAAATATCCTTCCAATTAAAAAGTTATCAAAGTGGTACCAAGATTTAATGACTTCACAAAATAAGAGTATGAGTGAGAGAGACTTAGTTCAAGTCCATTAAGAGCCAAACTATCATCCGATTTTCATTGTGAATTTTCCTTTGAAGCAAACGATTTGTACTTATTTACTACTATCGTCATGACTGCTGGAAATATTCTCCATCATTTTTATTATTTAGTCGTTTCTGTCAACATACTACCACGCAAGAGGAAGGCGTGATGCGTAATAGAGTAAATCAATCAGACAATTTTCGTCCACTGCGGGATATAGACCATTTTTTCACGGTGGGTACCAAATGCGTCATGCACGCCGTACGTTTTCTGGGGTCGTACGGTGCGTGGGACTGACCACCTCCGCGGCCTCTACTTACTAAAAAACCCCCACCGATCACCCTTCTCCACCGGTATGGATGTGACGAGATCAGCAATCGTAATCGACCGTCGTCATCCGGTGGACATGTGATTTCCATTCATCTGGGACCGAGTGCAATGCAAGAGACGAACGCTCAGATTCGACTCTCGCTTCTGGCCACCCACGGAGGTATTTCCCCGTCATCCCACGCCGCCTGTGCGGCACTGGAAGACTCAGCCCGCGCCAGGTTGCATATCGCCCCGAGTGAAGTATTCCTCCCTTCACAAGAGGGTTGCATAGCCCAGATACGCGCCAAAGTCTCTCCCCCACAAGCCTAGGAGACCTGTCATCCCCCGCCACTAAAAAGTGCCCCCCCTGGATACTATTTCGGGACCACGTTGCCAACGTAATACAGAGCGTGGAGCGCGAGAAAGTATCCCCCTCCCTGAACCTAATAAGTCCGCCGCCGCGCCTTGAACATGTGGCCCACCAGAATTCCCTCTTGAGGCCAGGTTGCACAGCGCCCGGGGTAAAGACTAGGCCAATTCACTGGAACGGTGCAGAGCAAGCTTCCTCAAGAAGAGATCCACCTCAAATGGGCTGCAACCTGACATTACCCCAACTGCAGTATAAGGGTGCGTGCCCCCGCTTGCCGAGTCTTTAGCCGACGAAGAATGATGCTCAAAATAAAAACTTTAAGATAATTCCCCGTCGCCCAGGGTGCACCGGCCCAAACTGTTGCCGTTCCCTGCAGAATAAAATTCAACAAGGACAGACAACAGTTCAAGCACACGAGGAGGTAACCCGGCTTGGCACCCCCGGGATATAGACCACCCCCAAGGAACGCCAACAATTTGGATCCACAGCAACCCACATCCTTTCCCTGCATCTTTCCTTAAGAGAATCGGACAATCAGCGGGATGTAGGAGAGTTCAACGTAGATTTCATGAATAGAATACTGGCTGGCTTTATTTCTTAACCTTAAGTAAGGTAAGGTTGATGTTGGTTTCGTGCGCGATAGGACCCGAAATGATTTCATAAACTATTTTATTTCAGTCAAAATTCAAAAATTGCATAGACTTTTATGTTTTGTTACAGTTTATTGATTTATTTTATTTCTTGAAAAAAGTACACATTACAATAAATTTTCGCTTTCTGCCAAACTGTGCAAGTCGTCGTCTGGCAGTCGCTCTCGTGGGCATTATTTTTATAGCTTAATCTAAATATATTTATACATATACATGTAACCACGTACATATACACATACACATATGCAAGTACAGACAGACACACACACACACACACACACAACATTATTATCATGAAGACATACATATTTATATATATCATAATGTAAATATAATTAAATATTCAATATATGCATCTAATATAGATAAACACAAGATAATAACATAAGATATGATAATGACACAAATATAATGTAATACATAAAAATACTAATAATAACTTTTACACACTTCAATGATAGGTACCTTAACTTATAATAATACTATTATTACTTTCTACAAAACAATTGATCTTAAATCTAAATTTCATTACAAGTATGTGTTTATCTAAGTTTGTTACTTATCAAAGTTGTATAAATGTAATGTTTGTTTCTTTCCACAGAACTGCCAGACTCCATGCCTAAAGTGCAAGCGCAGAAGAGTTGTACTCAGCCGTGATATGCTGCGCGCTAACTGCACCTCTCCCCCCGCGACCCTCCCGCTAACCTTACCTGGTTGCTAAATGGACAAGAGGTTTGTCGAAATCAAATATATTTTGCATATATTTTTCATTACGGGCTGCGAGGATGATAGTAACATTGGACTCACAATCATAATTTCCACAAAACGTCAAACGCTTAAGTAACTTAGGTTACTTAAGCCTGCCTCCCCTATCAGGTCTGCCTAGCAGGTTTTCGTAATTTTGACAGATGGCAATGTTACTGAGTTATCATCATTATTAACAGGCAGCGTCAATATATTTTGATTGAAACAAACCATTTCATACTATTGCTGTCCAGCAATACTGCAATTACTTGAATTGTTGGTACAATATTTTTATAACGATTAATGCTAAAGGAAACTACGAGTAGCACATTAATAAACTCACCTCAGCCAAAGCGAGTCACTTAACTCAAACACCCAGTATTCCGCACCTGGAAATTGTTAGCCTGTCGACACGGTGGAACACGAGACTTACCTGAGAGCGATAAAAATGTTATTAATTTATTTAACAATTTATGCACACACAGAAAAGACAAAACACAAGACAAAACATGGAAAAGTACGTACAAAGGCACAGCTTATTTCACAATGAATTTCTTTCCAGCTGGCCAAAACAAAGGAAAACAAAGTAAGAAAAGTAGGCAATGTGTACTAATAATAAAATAAAAATACACATATATGAAATATATAATATAATATATATGATTATGGATAAATACATAACTTATAAAAAAATATAAGCACCCTAAATTATTTAATTCATATAGACATAAAATAAATGATAATTTACATGTAAAAAATATGACAATATACATAAATTTAATAGAAGAGATAGAAGTCTTTAACTCGTTTCTAAAACAAGGAGACACTTGCACTATCCGAATTGTAGAAGGCAGAGAATTCCACAGTCTGACTGCATGAACAGAAGAGAATAGGAGAAGAATCAGACTTATGCTGGAAATTTAAGAAGAGACCTTAAGTGGACCTACAAGGATCATCAGTTGGTGTACAAAAGAAAACGATTCCTTAGATAGGAGGGATAAGTAGGGTTATAGAGGACATTATATGGAAGGCAAAGAATTCGGGTATTCCTACGTTGACGTATGGGAGCCATTTAAGTTCAGCTCGATAATGTGAAACATGGTCATATTTCTTAAGGCCATAAATGAACCGGATAGAATTTTGCAAACGCTCAAGTTGTTCAATTGTTCCTCAGTAGCATCAGGCAACAAACATCAGCATAATCTAATAAGGGTTGTATAAGGGACTGGCTAAAGCTATTCTAGTAACCGTAGGTAAAAAGCTCTGGAGACACTTCAAAGAATGAAAAGTGTAGAATACTTTACGACTGATTTCTTAACATAAGAACTCCAGTCAAGATGTGAATCAAATATTACTCCCAAATTTTTTAGCAGACTCAGTGTATGGTATTGGCACCCCATTAAATGTCACAGGAGAAATAGACGAAATATCTAAAGTGTTACACATGCGCTACTGCCAATAATCATCGCCTGTGACTTACTTGGATTTACAAGTAACCCAAATGACCGAGCCCAATCACTTACACGACTTAAATCTTCGTTGATGCTGCTATGGCTATGTAAGTTAGTTATTTACAAACGTTACCCTTAGGCGTTAGTAAGTAGATTACGTTTCCAGCATGTCGAAAAAAATATGCTCTCGAAGAGTACTGCGCTGTGGGGCTTGCAAATAAAATTAACCGAGCATTCGGGCGTGACACAATACTTGTAGTGCCAATTATAAAATTTCACTTAAGCAAATGTTTATATATATGTTTTTTGTATTCGTTCTTATTTTTAAAAAGTAACTACCTAAGTTTTAGTATTACAAACATTCACATGTCAGCATTCTCATGGTTTCACCATCTTGATCTGAAATACGACGCGACCACTTTGTCTGGCGTACTTAATAAAACCAGAGTTATTAAGTACGCGAGACGAAGTGATAGCTAGTTTACGCTTGTCCACAGGTAAAGGGACTTGATATCCCGCTACACGAAGCGCCGTACGCACGCCCCAACCCGGTTATCACGGATACGTCATTGGAGGACGCGAATAGAATTATATTCAGTCCATGGGACGCAATCTCGGGATTTGACGAGACTACGGACAACGTAATAGACATTCCAGGCAATATCGAAAGCATACTGCCCTCGCCCGACGCTTATACCGATCGCAAAAACAAGAGCGGCCGGCTCACGCCCGCGCCCCAGCAAATAGCAAATAAATTGAACATTAGCACTGAGGAAGAGAAATCTAATAAATCATCCTCGTACAGCCAGCTTGTTATGAGAGTGAAGTCCGTACACTTTCGTAAAGTAAGTATTATTGGTGAGATTTTTAGAAACTGTTTTGTGCGCCCGAATCGATGCGGGTAGGCGCCTGCAGTTGACACCGAGTGAAATGTGTTTCACGTCGATTTGCTTTGTTATTCATGACAGCATTCGTGGACATTATTTGGGTATACATGTATTCTGTCACTGGGTAATGGTGCAGTATAAAGTATTAAAAGTTGCTTAGTCAAGTATTTTATTTTTTCATAATTCTTTTGTCGCTGGTTTTAGAAAAGTATAATATGAAATATTTTTGGCACACTAATATTTGCAATCAGAAATTTAATTTTTGGGCGGAAGTTGATGATACATAAATTGCAATAAAGGCCTTTCTTTTAATAAAGGCTCCTTTCTATTTATTCTGATGGAACTTTAACTGGGAGAGCACATGGTTTATTCTAATAACCAAAGTGTACTTAACAGTTTCACTAAAAATATAGATAAGAAAAGTATAAGATTGATGAACACTCGACCGTGAAAATCACCGACGACACAATTTGCACTATAATGTAACGGCGTGGTTTTTAAATGAAATGACGTAAACGTTATGACCAGGGCCTTAGTTCCATTGAATCTTTATTTTGTCAATAGTCATTCGCATACAACTTAAACCACTTTGACAACTATCTAACGAACGTCAAACATGTCAAGGACAAATTATTGTGTCATATTTCTGTGTAGAACTTTAAAATTGGTATTCTACTACTAACATGACGTTAGTTTGACAGTAAAAATAATCGTTTGTTTAACTATTGATACACAATAAAGATAGCATAAGCGCATTTTGGAACAGCGGAAATGGGCCAAGTTTACTCACGTGATGCCAAGTAACGAGTGTGCCATGACATAAGCAATGTTCAAGGATAACACTATTAAGTAATATGAAAAGGAAGCTAGACAAATCTTAGTTATGTAAACTAATCTTGGTTCACAAAATAAAAGTGGTACCTTTTTAAAATCATTAGAAATTGGCGACAGATGTCGTACCAATTAGGCTGTTTGCTTGATCATCATTGTCCTTTATTAAAAAAAAACGCACCACTCTTTTGTTTTGCTAACGTATTTTCATCTATACCAGGGCCGTCTAAACGTGACTTGTGTAGCGCGTGTGTTCTCCGTGTGGTCTGCCAGCGGGTTTTACTGCTGGATGAGGAGCGACCTCAAATCGCACCGGTCATGGCTCACGGACTCTAACACAGGTAATTATGCACTTACATTAACAATGCAAGTATTGTATATCGCCGAGATTGAGATTACAGGAATACTTTTGAAGGTACATCCTCAGCCACTTGTACGACCACCTATAGACTCGCTATAGGTGGTCGTACAAGTGGCTGAGGATGGTGGAGGGTGTAGTGAAGTTTCGAATTATAAGGCAAATCGTTAATTATAAGGTTCAATATAAAACGTAACAAGCAAACATTGTTCGACTATACAAACCATAGCAAGGGTGCGTAACGCGACACAAGATGCGTAGCATAACTGCTACGGGATACGTAGCACGCTTGCTACTAGATACGTGCTTGGCACGGGGTAAAACTCGTTCTTGCTTTAAAATTTAAGTTTTTATTGGGACTGTTTTTTAATAATAAATCCTTTGCGCAATTTTGATATCTAAAAGAAATATTGGCTTTTATTCAATTTTCAAAATTTCTAAATATTAGGCTCCGTAATTTTTCTATTTAATATATTCATAATATTTTTGTATACACAGCGCATCTTCTAAATGAAATGTATGTTCCTGACAATGTAAGAAAGTAGTATGACCATTTTACGATGAGCTGGTAAAGTAGCAAGTCATAAAAATAGCTGTAAGCCAAGAAGATGGATGAAAATAAATAAAATATAATTGGGCATACGTATGCAGGCAACAATTCTGATAATGACTACTTTGGCTGATACATGGCTAGACTGTACTGGGCGTTTTTATGAGGCCAATAACCAAATAATGCACAATTGTAATAGCATTTTTATGGTGTTTTCTGTGTCCCCTTTTAACGTTTAATGTTTACTTCTAAGAAAAACATCGGTAGGTAATTGTTTTGCTATCATCAGTGCCGGTTAATATAGTGTGATACTTATTTGTCAGTATATGCATTTAGGAATCATAGAATTTATAAGTAGATTTTATACATAGATTTATACTTTCGTTCACTTTCTTATACTCAATTGTTAAGACTTTCCAAACATAATATTATCTTCAGTTATCACCGGACATAAACACGTGGGTCTTTTAAAATAATTAAAAACTATCTACTCGTCGAATTCAAAAGGCATTTAAAGATCTGGAAAAAAACAATGTTATTACCAAAATAATATGCTGATTGGCCCCCTATAACATATAAAAATGTACGAGGCATCATTGTGACCCGATTCAACTCATAGCTTTTGGTAGCCATTGACGTCATCGATTTTATATGCGAGTGTTGACGTTGCCTTATTTTCACAGGGCATCGGAGGAGCCCTTCTTGGGTCGTGGCCTTGACTATCCTCAACTGTTTACTATGTACACACTGGTAAGTAATATCTGTGTCATATGTGTAATGCTTATATATTTTCGTCACTGTGTTAACGTTATGTCCTCATACGGTCGTAATATGTATTTTATAGATCATTGGTTTTGAACTGTAATATTAGTGAGCAAGGCTCAAATTAGGGTGGAAAAAGTTTTTTTTCACCCGAAACAGAATTAAAGTACATACGAGTATCTGTAATGAGAATTGATGAAATAGGGCGTCCTGTTGACAATCGTTCAAGTAAACATTGGCTACCGCAAAACCGAATACTATAAAAATCATTATTTGTACGTATAAAAACTCAATGCGTTACGATACTATAACTTCAAATGATCATGAAATGGAGATAGTTCAAAAATATAATCACTTCATCTTAGCGGTTAGTTCCAGCTATAATCTACCCTTTAACCGCTGTCATATAAATTCAACAACAACAACTACATATATGTTCTTTGTGTCTGGAAATTCAGCGCTTAATAGGTTAACACTTTTCAATATGCATTGGGCCGCATGGTGGGTTATAGTCCAATCTTCCCATGGCTATGCTATGTGAGAAGGCCTATGCCGAGCAGGTGGATGTTCTAAGCTGGTGATGATGACAAATAATTTAAAATTTAATTCTTAACTCTGATCGTTATTTTGTTCTGTGAAACCATTCAATACGTTTGACGTCTGTTTGCACGGGGTTTCACAATTTTAATTTAAAATTTCATCGTGCGAATGACGTCAATAACAATGTTGTGGAAATATCTTTTGCGACTTTTTTACGTTTTTTCGAACGCTCGGTGCTGAGATTGTTATTTAAAAAAATATTATCGTTATTTAATAAAATTGGTCTTTCATTGAAAAATTACTACTTAAACAGACAATTCATTCAATGTTTAACTAATCGACATCCTTAATGTCAGTATCTAGGTAACCTTGCTTTTACTATTTCTTACTTCACAGTTTATTGAACTAAGCTCACCACGTCAGATTTAACATATTATAATCTGCAATTAGGATTTCAATTTGAAATAAGGCTGTCATTATTCATGCAGAATAACCTACTGTAGAACTTTTCTGACTAAAAAATATAAATGTATTTTTTATGTGACAAAGTGTACAGGACGGTCAGGACGCTCACCTGATGGTAAGTGATATGCCTGACCACAACAGAACGACATTGAATTAGACCAACAACTAATAGACAGTATTTATTCTCCATCAATGTTGCACTGCGCCCATTACCCGATACAATAAATGTTAGGTCTCTTATACCCGCTATTTTTACTAGCTACAGTGCCCTCATACCGAAAATCAGAAGTGAAACACTCCTATTTTGCGGGACGATATCTGACACTGCGGTGTGAATAGTGCCTATGAATATGAACCCCAATTTTAAAGTAACTTTTATTTTAAACGCAAACTTTAAAGCGGTCAGGGATATAAATTGTGTTCAAATATTAATAATACCTTTTTTGTTTCAGGTCAAACCGATGATGTGAATTCTCTTATATTTATAACATTGCCACTTTCTCATCTAAAATCAGTGTGTAGACAGACATTCTAGTGAATGAAAGTTAAAAACAATGAATTTAAGTGGATATTATCAACAAGTGGTTTACATGTAGTGGTATTTTATACTTGTAAATAATTTTATAATAGAAGTTTTACGAGAAAATAGTGATGTTTTGCTTGATGAACTTTATGTATGTAACTGTTATTTCAACATAAGAAACGTAAAATAAAGGAAATCTCTGTTTCTAAATTCAGTTGTTTATTTTAACATCCGATTTAATTAGTAAGTAGTAGTATATTAATATACCTATGAGTATTGAAAGCATTAAACTTATATTATAATCAGACTAATGTCTTAAACAAAAAATATGTTAAAAATAGATGTTTGGCATTAAATTTACAATTTAAACTTTCGAACACTCGAAAGCAATGAGTCTAAGTCACTATGATAATATTACAAAATTCGTGTTTAAGGTGGTAAAGTTATGGAAGCATTATATTTCTACTAAAATTCAAGCAAGTTAAAGTGTACAATAAAAAACGTTCCCACTTTTTATTTTCAGGCCAGATCTGGAGATGTAGGTTTTTTTTCTATGCGATTAAGTGTTAATAGAATTAAACAATTACAAATACATTATATCACTATCCACTATTTGATGACCCATTTGGTGTAATGGTATGAGACGTTGGCTACTGCATAAAGGGTTCCGGGTTCGATCCCCTGGCAGTACAAACATTTGTGTGCATGAACATGTCTGTTTGTATTCGGTGCAAGCAGCGTCGGTGGCTCAATGGTGTGGACTGTCGCCTTCTTACCGGGAGGGCTGAGGTTCAAATCCCGACACGTACCAATGTGTTTTCGAATTTTCGAAATATATGTACGTTATTCGATGCTCTTACGGTGAAGGAAAACATCGTGAGGAAACCCTCATGCACACCTGGGAAGAGATTCGAAAGAAGTGTGTGAAATCGTCCAATCCGCACTGGGCCGCGTGGACGACTAAGGCCTAATCACCCTATACGTGTAGGCTCGTGCCCCTCGGTGGGGACGTTTAATGAGCTGATGATGATGATGAACAAAAAACGTATATAAGTATGTTTATCCCTTGCTTAGTATCCATATTACAGGCTGATACTTAATTTGGGACTAGATGGCCGTGTGATTGTCAGTGGATATTTATTTATTATGAAATGTTTGTTTGTACTGCACAGGGGTCAAACCCGGAACCTCAAATATATTGGTAAATATTATTCTCCGTGACGTCATAAAATGGATACCGATTCACGCAAGAATCCGGAAAATACTCGGCCACAAGTTTTATCAGATGACCCATATTTGTGTTATGTTATTTTCGCATTACCTTTCGCAGTTTTGCCCTTTTTATCGGGAGGAAAATACTAAAGATTTTTGCCATAGTGAGTTTATATTTAGGTACATTGTACCCGTAAAGATTTATAGACGTATCTCATTTGTATATCTATAATAATAGTTTGTTGTAGACAGTCAAATTTTAGAAAGTTTTTTATATTGTTATACAGCCATTTTCCCCACTGCTTGGTATAGACATTTCAGAATGAATGTGTATTATTAAAATTTTTCAGACAGTACCCAGTGCGCATTTCCAAATTACTGGTGCCCGGTGGCCCGTTTGCTGTGCCCAGTAGGAAGCATCAATTGACTTGTTTACTTGGGTATTTTTTATACCCGAGTATTAGCTGAAAGCTTTATAGGTAATAGCTGACATACGTAGAAATCAGGCCTTTCAAACTACAACATTCAGCATTCAAGCCAACCGTTTCCGTGCAACATTTTCTCGAACGATAAAAGGAGCACTTTTAAATCCAATTCCAAACCTTTTGAGCTAATTGAAACTCATAATTTATTTGCAAAAGAATGAGATCTAGCCCAGGAACTGAACATCATTTTTAACTGCTTAGTTGTCGGTTTCATATTAGCAACCCTCTGTTAAATAGTTTCTGATATTGCAATATAATTTAAGTTTTACGTGTGGCTATTTTCACATCATGGGCATCGGACTCTGACAGGTCGGAGTATTTTTGTGTGGTCACGATTTGGATTGTCTTTCTGGGGCACCCTAAACGATAGCTCACCTTATGTTGTGACTTACTTGCCCAAAAATTTTTCGCAGCATGATTTAATGAGAGCTCCTGACAACGCTGTCACTGTTGCTAGCGTGTGGGCTGCTACACTTTACACACGCTATTAAGTATTTGCCATATATACGCTATGAAGATTGATGTTTAAGGTTTTCAAATATATTTTTTTATGAATATAACTGGTATATATTTTTATATTGATTGATATTTGGACGACCCATTTGGTGTTGCGGTTGAAACGTCGACTGCAACACCAAGGGTTCGGGTTCGATCCCCGGGCAGTACTAACATTTGTGTGCATGAACATGTCTGTTTGTAATAGTCTGAGTATTTTTATGTATAATAAGTATGTATTTACAAAAAATATGTATACAAGTATGATTATCCGTTGTTTTTGTATCCATAATACAGGTTTTACGCTTAACTTGGGGCTAGATGGCGGTATGTGAATGTCAGTGGATATTTATTTATTTATATTTCGTGTCTCTAATTATTATAAGGAACGTGAAAGGCCCACGTTTGCTGTCTATACAATAAGTATTCTCTGGAATAGGTACATTACGTATGTGGTAAACATTGTGTTAGCGTCTAGGACACTATAACTTCAGAAAGGTTGAATCCCAATAAATTAATCTTCAAATTACTACTTGTATACGCAACAACATGACTGTTGATCCATCAATTTGTATATATCGATACAATATACAGCGGTATTTCGATTGAACTTATCAGAGAGTAGGTGCAAATCACACCTCGGGGAATCGACGCGAGAGGCAGCAAGTCATGCACATGAATAATAATGAAGCCTTTTGTTTACAACAGGCGTGGGAAACTAGGCGAATCATGTGAGTTGCTGGAATACTAAACACAAGCTCAAAATCATGCACTAGGCTTTAGAGCTACTGGTAATTCAATAATCATTTCCTTAATTCGCTTGTATTGGTCATATACATCAATCAGAGTCCCTTTTGCTGTTGGTAAGTAATTTATATTCAAAAGTTTCCTTTCAACGTTTAGGATTGTATCATCATCATCAGCTTTTATAATATGGACGCATATTATAAAGCTGTTAATGCACCTGTATATATGAGATTTCCATCTCAATTCAGTTCACTTGTATCCTACATAATTATACCAATACAACTAAAGTATCGTAACAATGAAACACATTGACATAATCAGCAGACATTCCAAATTGGAACTGGAAATTCAAGCAACTATGTCCTATATATGTCTATCCTATTTGCTTTACCAAATCAAGGACCCCTTAACTACCTAACGGTCGAAATTAAATTCCTTGTAAGAGTAGAATAATCGCTTGTGTGATAAGGCTATGAAGTTTTTAAGATTACCTATTATCAAGAAACCATTGTTAAAGAACCTTGAATCTTTAATAACTTAATAATAGTATTTAATTTTTGTAAACCGAAATATCGTGAATATGTACCATATCCATTTAGAGAAAAAGTCAATACAATCCAACATATGTTCCATAGTGATAAGACTCTCTTTTTTGAATTCGATAAATAGGCTTAAGCATACATACTTATATAGATAAAGATAATAATAATTGTGTAAATATTATTAATTCCAACTCATTATTTTTTATTTAAAAACTAAGGTATTCATTCAGAATTGAATTCGTCTAGACTTCGACTTAATTTTGTCAGACTTTGTTTCAAATAGATTCAAGTGAAGTTTAGGTAAGTACATTTACAAACAACGTCTCTAAGTATTAAAGCACTATGAGATGTTGACTGATGACAGTAATCTAATCATTGAATGTTATTTTACCTACTTTGTACTTGGAGAACGGTCACGTAAACATTTATTCGGGATGAAAACAATTAGGACTAGGACTCTAAGACTGACGGATAAATATATTAAGTCTAACCTCATTTGAATTTATTAACTCTAACAGGATTCAAAAATACTAACAACGTGGTAGTCACCATGAGTTGGAATCCATTAAGAAACGATTATTTAATCAGTGCTGTAATATTAGCTCGTAGTCTTCGACAGACAGGTAAAAAAAAATATAAAAAAGACTCTTACAAAGAATTCCATATCGAACATTGTTGTCTTTTGTTGAAAAATTATGTTTATACTAAACAAAGCACGAGCGGCCCCGAACGCTGCAGTCTGCACGAAAAATGAAGCACCGTAACTGGCATTTTATGACTGAACATTGATGCGTGGTTGAAAAGGGTTTCACATAAAAATTACAAAGAGATACGCGCGTTTTGAAACTTAATGTATCGTCAAATTACATTTAAGTGGCATAAAAGCTTTGTTAACAATGGATCACCTTGTTTTATTTTCTGTTAACGTTCTAATTTAATTTCTACGGAGAAATAAAAGGTAAGCTTAGTTTTATTTAAACAAATGGTTATTGCTACTTTGAAACATTATACGTTTAATAAATATGTTGGCTCACAAAGCCATTTTTCACCACTTCACAATCGAAGCATTATATTTTAACATCATCGTTATTTAAGTTTTAACTACTACTCGTACATAATTGAGCGTCGGTGGCTCATTGGTGTAGACTGTTGCGTTCCGATCTGGAGGGAACTGGTTCAAATCCCGCCAGGTATCGATTTTTTTATAAATTATCGAAATTATAAATGTACTTTATCCGACGCTTTTACGGTGAAGGGAAACATCATGCAGAAACCCGCGCACACCTACGAAGAGATTCAAGGTTGTTAGTGAATCGGCACTGGGCCCGCATGGACAACTACAGCCTATAAACCCATTACGGGTAGGCTCGTGCCTCTCGGTGAGGAAGTATAATGAGCTGATGATGATGACTACCTAGTAATTTTAGGTGTACTGAAAAATAGTTTTCTACCACTATAGGAAGGAACTACTGAAACCTTAATAAATGAATAGATTACAAAGTTACGAAGTAACTTGTAAATGTTTTATCAAATCATTGATCACAGAAGATAACACAGAAGGTAACGATTTCTGATATAGCGATTTCGAAATGTAAAATTATTATCATATGTTAGTTGCACTTCAGAATAGCAACTCTTAGAAGACAAAATTTCTTAATATCCCCAACAGATACTTAATTTTTCAGTAAATTGTAGCAAATTGAACAGCTAATAATTATTTTTTTCCTTTTTATTTGGATCGCGCTCGAGGTATGTAATATTTTTCGATCACCCAGCCGATTACTTACCATTGTATATACCATAATAATAGTATTTATATTTTTGTAAACCGAAATATCGTGAATATTGTACCATATCCATTTAGAGAAAAAGTCAATACAAAATCCAACATATGTTCCATAGTGATAA
>PQWD01011936.1:0-13380 GCA_019425675.1 Leucinodes orbonalis
TAGGTTTTTTGTTTAGTTTTCTCATATTACTCACAACTAATGAATGTGCACTATTGAAACTTGCTGCACATAATCTGCGTCTCAAGACGGATCAAATGCAATTTTTTTGAGCTTATCGGCCTTTTATAAAGAGGCTATATTTTTTTTTCTCATTTCTAATAAATCGCTATAACTTAAAATCTAAGATATTTTTTCTGTTCAAAATTCCGGACATATTGGCACATGTAAGAGCTATTTTACAATTTTTCATAAACGCACAAGCAATAGTTTTCGAGATATGCGATTTGTAAAACGTTACCCTAGCAGGAAGATTAAAAGTTGAATATTTCAAAACCTGAAGGCGCACATATATAATTTTGGCGCACATCATGCACACACATAAGCTTTCTAACGACTAATTATTTTTTCTCTCGATGTTTTTTTTAAAATTTTCCTGCTAGAAAAACGTTACCTAGCAGGAACCGTTTTTTTCGATTTATCCAAACGGCTGGATGCACATATATAATATTTGGCGCACATACATAGTAAATAGAGCACAAACATTGGTACAACTCATATCACTCAGGACATACTTTCTGCTAGGGTAACGCACACACAAATACTGTTTTTGCTTTTATTTGAAAAGTAATACTATATGAAAGAAACATTTATATTATAGTTTACACACATTTCCTGATTTATTTAATATAAATTTAACCAAAAACTGACGAATGAAAGTGAATCTTTCACCACTGCTTTCTTTTCCTTCCGAATGTGATAATAACAGCCGTCAATTACACAAGACATGTTTTTATGACCTAAAACACTTCATAAGGAACGAGCACACTTAAAGATAAATCACTATCTGAGCGTAAATTATACAGAAAATATATTTCTTATAATCAGGAGCCGCCAAGCCACTGTAGTACTATAATCCGGCCAAGTGAGCAAGGTGTCAAACTGTTTTAAACAATCTTTAAGAATGCACGTCAATATGTGATTTTGAATTTAGTAGTATGCTGATTAAGTCCAATGACATAACATTGTAATGAGTACACTGACAGATGTGATGACCTGCTAATTATGAGAACAATGTTCAGTTTGCTATCTCATTTTGGCCTACGCAAAATCGTATAAGGAGTGAGAGCATCAGGTATATGTTTTTAATCGCTATTTTAGTCCGGATTCCATGCTTTAGTCAAATTTCTATGGAAACGACTCGTACCACATGTCTCTTTCTTACCCACTATTAAATACCTTAAGGAAGAAAGGAATGAAGATATGCAGTGCAGTTGTTATTTTAGTCAACCTTCCATGTATTTATGGTTCCTAGAATGCACCAGATCCATAAACTTCTCATGTATCAGCTAGGAACCATAAAGACAATAATAGTCATAATTCTATGTGTATCAGACTTATCAGAGGGCGCAACATAGACATATTATGGGGCCGAACGTCCGCGGGAACAAATTCTATTTCGTTTCTGGGTTGGCAATCCTGGTATTTAGTGTTGCCACCTTAGCCCTTTTGTAGCTCTAGCTCTTATCTAGCACTTTTTATTATAGGTGAACTCCTTTTTTAACGATTTAGTCCGAAACGAGCAATCTAGCTCTTTTTCACTGTCTTGAAAATGTTAGTAAATATGAAGTTTTCGACATGCTAACAAGTACTTTTTTGCTATTTCATCAGAATCAACAGACCTTTTTTGTAGATGAGCTAAAAAAACGGCTTCACGACATGACTATTTCAAAATTTTTAGGACAGAAAATCTTTTGACGTCCCGAATAGCTTTTTTTTTAAAACTCAGGTGGCAACACTGCGTTTGACATTCACAATTTTACATTAAACCTTTTGATACCGCATGCTGAAATGCGTATATTTATCCTATAATTAATGTGATTCTAAACACTTTTTTTGTGAATAAGCGAACATTTAATGGTATAAAATTGTTAGACCTAACGTTGTTGGTAAGAGTTCTCTTATACCAAAATTAAAGGTTAGATATTTAGTTCTACAACTGGATTTTTAAAGATCTCAATATATTTAATTGCACAATGGCGTTAAATGTTATGGGAAAACTTGTTAGACGTAAGGAATTACCAAAACTGTAAGTGTTCTAGAAAAAAAATCTCTTTGGTGTTATAATGTTATGTAAGTTAATCCTAGTTTATTTATCGTTTCAGGTTTTACCAAGACATCAAATTATACAATAACGATTTAAATTTCTTAAAAAGTTTAAGGAATCCTGTAATAAGCTGTCATGTTAAATCACTACAAGTCCTAAACAATTCCAATTTTCAACAGTTTCACCATCAAAGATTTTATTCAGTGCAAGCAGTGGAAAAAAATGAAGTCAATGATTATCGCAATGAAAATAATGTCACGATAATTGGGCAAAATATACCAGATCCATACATAGATATACATCAAAGTGATTTTCCTGACTACATAAAACAGTTTCTGATTAAACAAGGTTTTGAAAAACCTACTGTAATTCAAGCACAAGCTTGGCCTATTGCTCTTAGTGGTCAAAACTTTGTTGGAATAGCCCAAACAGGCACTGGAAAAACATTATCATATCTTTTGGCTGCAGTGGTTCATATTAAGGAAACTAAAGGTAAAAAAGGACTTGGTCCAAGAGCACTGGTACTTGCTCCAACCAGAGAGCTAGCTAGACAGATTGAGACTGTTGCTAAAGATTTTAACAGGCTGTTGGGTATTAAATGTGCATGCATTTATGGAGGTGCCAATAGATCTAGACAAGCAGCAATATTGGAAGATGGTGTAGATATTGTTATAGCGACACCAGGCAGATTAAATGACTTCTTGATGAGCAAAACTACAAATTTAAGTAGATGCACATATGTTGTGCTTGATGAGGCAGATAGAATGCTGGACATGGGTTTTGAGCCACAAATACGACAGGCTCTAGAAGGTGTTCCTCTAGAAAGGCAAATTCTAATGTTTTCTGCAACATGGCCCAAAGAAGTGCAGTATTTGGCAAGGGACTACTTAGGAAAGTTTGTTCAGGTCAATGTCGGGTCTACTGAATTATCAGCAAATCATAATATTGAACAACATGTGCACATATGTGAACAACATGAAAAAATGGAAAAGTAAGTTGAACAGTTAAGATTTTCTCAATTCCTAAAGGAATTGAAAGAGAGAAGTGATGGGAATGTGGAAACAATAAAAAATCTATTTAGGTGACTGAGCCAACCAGTTATTATTAAAGTCATATGTATGTTAACTTATTATTAGCTGCTCAAATGCTATCATAGGAGAATCTATAGAAAGTTTGTGTTTATTGCGAGTGTTTAACCCCTTAACAATCAAGAGTTTGAATTTGACTGTCCATTATTTTAATAAATTTGTTTTAGGTTTAAGTCAATAATACACAGTATATCTGGAGATGGGTTGGTAAAATACTTATATTTACAAACACAAAGCGGTTTGTTGATATGCTTACAATGACACTTAGAAGAAATGGTTGGCAAGCTGTAGGAATTCATGGTGATAAGACACAACTACAAAGGGATACAATTATTAACAAATTTAAGCATGGTCGGACAAACATACTTGTTGCTACAGATGTTGCTGCAAGGGGTCTTGGTGAGTGTTTCTTTATTTTTTTATCACACCCTATTTAGTAAGACATAAGTCCTCCCTAATTTGCCACCCTATGTAACTCTTAAAACTCAAGTCAATAAATATTAAATACTCCTTGCCTATATTAAAATTTTATAAATATCGACTATAGCATATCGACGTCTGTGCGTGCCCGCCTCTCGGGTCTCCTTCACCCCTGCGAAGACCCGAGATGCGTATTTATATAATTGAAAAATAAGAATAAAAACCGACTTACAGATGAAAAGTAATATTTTTAATTTTGTTTGTTTCCTAGTATCGTTTATGCATGATTGAAATACACACTTGACCATTTTAAAGCGTAAAAATGAAAAGTATTTCCAGAGAAATGCACAATGCTAGCACTCAACCACGACTACAACTGCTTGCAGCATGAATTTCGTGCTCTATACTATTTTTAATACTCTTAAGATTTTATCTAACCATAATAATAATAAAAAAATCTATCACAGTTGACTGTATAACATAAAGCTACTAAATTTGCGCCAGACTTCCTGGTTCTCTTTTCCCATTATGTCCTGCCCTGTCAAATAACCTTCACTCAGGAGCTGCTACCACTCTTAAAAGTTAAAAACAGTAGATAAATATTGATACTTTTTTGATAACATTTGATAAACCGTTTTAGTACCATATTGCGTACACAAATGGCGAAGTAATAGGCAATTATACAGATCTCCCAATACAGGAGATGGGGCAAGCGCGTTTAAAATGCGACAACTGTAAGCCAACGAGCATACAAGGCTACCAGTTTTCGCTCTGTGAGACGATTTCAAGACCACGAATATTAGAAGAAATTACGTTTTTTTTTCAAAAATTGCACCTGTGCAATTGTAACATGCATCATCGCAGTGAATAGTAAATTAGCTCAAGAATATATAATAACTTTCACAAAGGTAAGAACCGAAAAGAAATTGCGACATGCGCTGCACTATAAACTTGGCCGGCTTGTCCAGTCTAATGTATAATTCTGATGTCTGTGGCATTATGGTATACATACTGTTGAAAGAGAATGGTGGTCAGCCTATGTTCCATCCAGACGAGCCGTTTTGACTGATATATGAATAATAATATGGATAATGTAATAATATGTATACAGTACCGGCTCATCAGACCTGGCAAGTTCGCAAAGCTGTTTATCTTGGCGATCAGACTCGCAACTGTTTATGTGATCGGAAGAGGAGCGTAACGTCCAACTTGCCGATAGCGGGGTTGGCTCGCTGTCACAGCTTCCATCCTTAAACAGCACTTTAAGTCCAACGTTTTGTTTTTTTTATGTCATAAGCAATGATCGAGTAGGTACTAATTTTATGTATAGACATCTCGGACGCGGTTCTCTAGTGTGGGTCAAAAACCGACCTACGCGCGAGTTAGCGATTTAAGATCGACACATAGAAAATTAGGTGTGCTAAATTAAAATCAGCATAAGCAAGTTTACATAGGTGACCAATTTTTTTATTTATTGGCGCCATTTTTTTTAATATATCACGAGATTCAAACAAAAGACACGTCGCAATGTTTGTAAAGTTCGGTCAACAATTGGTTATGGTAAATTTACAACCTTCGTGCGCTTGCCTCCGACAAGCAACATAACTTTTTCATAGTTTCCTTGGATATTTAAAAATATCCATAATAAACCATATATAAACAGAATGCTCCATATTAACATCAATGTTGTGTTAATGAACAAATAGCTCTTACCTCCTCCGATCTTTGGTCATAGTGAACGAGACGGCAAACTCGCTCACTAGTGATAAGTGATACCTAACGCTAACATACAGAGCATATTGAAGGAAATTAATACATCCCGTCACGGAGACGACACATATTTAGGTTCTATACCCGGAAATTTACTAACTACTGCCCCATTCAAAAACACAGAAGTGCAAAACACTTCTATTTTACGGGACGATACTACGCCTCGTATAGAGTCTACAACAAGTTCAACGTCAAACGGTTTGACATTAACTTAAGTGACTTACGTAGACTGCTCTGGCTATAATGCCGGACACGATTGTCAGCCACAATATTTTTTTATGAAAATATACACTTATTTAATTAAAAACGTATTATCTAGGAAAATAAATATTCTTATATTGGCGACTAAAGTGCAGGGGCTTAGTGGTAAAGATAACACTTAAAACACCTAGGTATTATAATATTATACGAAAAGCCGGACCTCGATATAAAAAGCAGAATATTATTCGAAGAGATCCGAAGCTTACAAGCAAGAAGTTACATATTTTCAAATGAGAAAACATCCTTTCTTTGTGATAAGCCTTACTTAATATTTAAAAGTCCTTATCGTTATAATTATTGACTTGTTTATTTATAAATATCTAAAGCAGTTTGTAATTATTACTCGTACACCTTCCCCATTTAGGTAGGTATATAGATTTTTCATGAGGTGGAAAAATACCTACATACTAAAAGACTTACATTTGTGATCGAGTGGTAAACCATCAAAACCTTAAGCCGTTTGAACATCTTCCAGACAGTTTTAGGCTTCGGCTCCTCTACTACCACCGTCAGACCCTCAGCAATCGCGTCCTGCAGGGCGCGAGCCGCTACAATAGCAGCTTCTTCGTCACATTTGATCATATGTTGAATCCATTTCTCTTCT
Source organism: Leucinodes orbonalis (assembly GCA_019425675.1). Lineage (NCBI taxonomy): Eukaryota > Metazoa > Arthropoda > Insecta > Lepidoptera > Crambidae > Leucinodes > Leucinodes orbonalis. Next base: position 6,248 of record PQWD01011936.1, read on the forward strand.
TGTGTAAATAGAAACCTCATCTGCCTATGCACAGTGTCTTCAGAACCCTTAACATAAAGAAGGTTATTGCTTTTTATTAAGTTTTACTCACTCTTCAAGGTTAACACGGAGTCGATGTTCAACGTAAGGGGCTTACCGCTATCTCTTAAAACAGTATTAAATAACATTACTTCAGAATCTTATTTCTATTCCCTTATCTTATTTCTAAGTCACTCGGGTAATATAACCTAGGTAGGTACTATGCCCTAGCCAAACTGAGAGAAAGCAATGCGACTCCTTGCTGGATTGCGACTCCTGACCCATCCAGTCCTAGAGCGATTTAGTTCATTATATAATTATGTTTTCTTTTGGTAAAATCGACCATTATTTCTTAGTGTTAGGTTACCTTTAATCGTTTTTCTAAACAGCTGTTAAAAACTATCGCTCTAAGGTAGTATTATACCTGAGTAATTTAACAAATAACAATGTCTTAGGTACATGTTTCATTCCTTTAACCGCCTGGATTTCAGATACAGTAGAAAATCAATTGTTTGTGTTAGATATCCTTCAGAGTTCAGGGGTTAAATGAATAGTAGTTACATGAAACACATATTTAATAAAATATCCACTGATGCCCCAAACTAAGCATTAGCCAGTAATATGGATGCTAAATAACGGATAAACATACATATATACATTTTTCTTTTTAAATACATACATATTATACATAGAAAACACTCAGACCAATACAAACAAACATGTTCATGCACACAAACGTTCATACTGCCCGGGGATCGATCCCGGAACCTTTGGTGTAAGAGCCAACGTCTTAACCATTAAACCAGATGGGCCGTCATTATGGGTCCATGGATTTATACAAGGTTTACACCATAGAGTATTATAATAAACGAACCTCAACGATGTGAACAAAATAACTGTCGTAAACAAGCAGCAGACCAGTGAGGCAGATGTCGCAGTAACCAGAATTAACATCGTGTATTGTTTTTCGGAACTCCGTTATAAATTCTTCTTTAGACAGCAATGCTCACCGGAATAAATCATACGAATGGCATACGATTTCTGTAATGCAACAAATATACTAAATAAAGAGGTCAGGCGAATATGGAGAACATAACTGAAACTGAAACTGAAAAATCTATATTTCTCATCTGATATCCTATAAGCTTGTACCTACTATAAATACTAGCTAACCGATAAATATTCTCTCACTCCCTCTCTCCAACATATTGCAGACTACTCTTGGACATAGGTCTCCTTCATTTTTCCCCAGATATCCCGGTCTTACGCTGTACTAATCCAGCCTACACCTGCGACATTCGCAAATTGTCGGCCCATCGGGCCGGGAGGGCGTCATAGGATAAACATTTCCTACTTTAGCTCAATTTTGTCATATGTGAACGGGACGTTCAGTTGTCTCACATGGTGGTAAGTGATATACCATGACGGATGAGTTTTGAGGGAAATTAATAATAGTACATAGTCATATTTTCCGTCATCACTGCCCTGCGCCCGCCAAAGGCGGATCCAGGTTTGGTACCAGGAGGGTCACATAGTAGTAGTTAAGTTAAGAACCTATATCGTATTTTGATAGTGTATATATGTTTGAGCTCAGGCGGGGGGGGTTATGACCTCCATAACCCTTCCTCTGGATCCGCCGTTGGCTGTCGCTGCATTCATTGGGAACACGTTTTTTGATTGTTTTGTGAGCATATCACGAATCTACTTTTTTTTACATCGTTGCCCTCACTCAGATAAATGTTGAAACCTCGGACCAAGCATCAAGTTAAGACTATTAGGTTAAAGATTCATGAAACAGATTCACATGAAGTCATACTTACCAAACCGGCTCTCTCAAAATTATCTTCAACAACATCTAATACCGAACGTACATCTAATTCAGGCAAAGCCATCGGTAATTATTCAAGTAATCTAAACATGTTACGAAATACATATTAGAGCAGTAAATAATTATGTACGTCTAGTGGTTACTATGGCAACGAACATGAAAAAGGTTGCGTCTCAGACTAATGAACCATATTTTAATAAATGAATGTAATAATGGCTTATGTTCTTTTGTCGTCTGAAGTCTGAGGGTTGCACAATGATGTAAAAAAATATGGATACGTGATATGAAAAAACACAAAAACGATCAAAAAAAGTGTTCCAAATGCAGTGACAGCACAAATACACATATTTCGAATACATTTATCTAAACAAAAGAGTACAATCTGTACCCTCTTCGGCGGTTGTTTTTTAAGGCACGGGATGGCGTATCTACCTTTAATATACAGAATATCATTGGGGTTGCATGACATTTAAAGCACTGATCTGCACACACTCAATCTGTAATAATGAGAGGGCCACACTCACGGATAATGCCATCAATTATCGCATTGATGGGTGTTAATGTCAGGTGTAACCACCACATAAACGCGATTATTTTTCAACGGAGCTTTAACAATAATATTGTTACGAGCTGGGAGTTCCCGATAAATTATTGCCAATCACGAAAAATAACACGGTAACACAACTTTATTGAATTAATCCACTATAAATTACACAAACACTAATTTACACTCACTCACACTAATTAGTTAATTCACCGCACGCACTATACCCTATTAACACTGCACACGATAACACAACCACTTGATGAGTCTTATAATATCCACACACACACGTTATAATCACTCGTTACACTCTTCAAACGTTATCTCAACGACGACGTCGACGATCCCTTATATATCGCTTTATCACTCGCTTCTTTCTTGTAGTTGCAGTCTTCGGCTCTTAGTTCGCTCTGAGTAGAACCAAGACTGCCGGCGTTTTTTTTTCTTTTTCGAAATGATTTTGTTGTTGGCCCAGAGGCCTTACGGACGTCCGATGAAAATGGGAGCCTGGCTCAGCCGATGATTGGCTCCGGTCGCGGCACGAGACCGCTTATCGGGATACCTATCGCAGTAGGAGAAGAAGGACGGCCAATAAGGGCGCCCACTAGGGCTCGAATGCTCGACTTAGTGCTTAGTGCGTCCTCGTGACAGGGTAGGAATTATGAGGAGTGAGACGCTGTGAGGATGGGAATCACGCCGTCGCCTCGCGGATGCGGTGTCCTAGTGGTTCTGATACGATGTACAGTGTCTGAGTGGTGGTGTAGGCCGCGTTGGCTCTGTGATAGTGTCATCTGGGTGAGTAATATGTGCCTCGGTCGGCGATGTTTAAATCGAACACCTTCATGGCAGATAGTTATGCTGCTTGGGCAAATACACATACATTTTGCAGCATGCAGACAGGGCAATAAGCTCAGTATACTTGCATCAAAGAGTGATCAGTGATTTTTAGGCTTTTGCCGGAGCAACCTAAGTAATAAATAAAATATTTAATACCACATTAATCATACATCAACTTAACAAAAACAAATGCGTTCAATGTATGAAAGTAGGCCGGTAACTTTAATCTTAACCTTTTAACCGCCGTGTTTCCAGACACAATAAAAATCTATTTCTGTTGAATGTATGCAATGCGCGTACAAGGGTAAATATAAATTAACGACTACTAAATTGTATTTGTTTCTCTAATGTACAAATTATTAAACTTATTCAAACATTTTATGTTTCTAGTAATTATCCTTAAATTTAAAGTAGGTTAAAATTTTTCTCAGTACTGGTATCATTCCGTCTGGCGACAGTGGCGCAACGTGCTGGGACTTCTTTCGTGAACCAGAATCTACTATGCTACGGAGTAGGTGCGAAAAAATTAAGGTAAGGGCGTTTATTAGGGATTAAGATTAAGGGGAAAGCATCTTTTTTTCTTTCCATTTATTCTTCGGTCTGATTTAATTTGAAACTGTCAAAGAGAAATTAAATAATTGGACCGGAGTCGGAGAGCCGGCCGTCTCCTATACTCATAGATCAGATAAATTTTTGGAATACAGTCTGGGAAACCATCATCCTAGGAGAAACATCCCCCATAGAAATGGGGGTCGACACCCCTTAAAATACCTGAATTTTCCTTGCATCCAAATTATGACCTCACTTTCGGTTGTAATTCCAGACATTGTTATAACTTATTTATTATGAATAAAATTTTTGCCCAAATGACGCGATGGGCAAAATCTTGCCGCAGACACTTCGAGTGATATTGTGCATCTAGTTAGTTTATTGTTTGGAGATTTATCTCGCGCCTGTAATACCATGAAAAGTATGTAATGTTTGCACTATATGGTAGAGCTTGTTTTTCTATTTTCAGTGGGCATGTTTAGCCATCTGTTTTTTTTAAATATTTTTTTGTTAAACATAATTGGGCCACATAAATAGATAACTGCCTTCGTGATCTAGTGGGCAAAGCGTTTGGCTACGTGACCCGGAGGTCGTGTTTGGATCCCGCGGGGAAGCCTCACTTTGTGTGATTTTCCCCAATTTGGTTAGAAAATTACAGGCTGAATCGTCTGATTGTCTGAAAAGAAAGATGATTCCGTGCTTCGGAGGGTACGTTAGCCATCGGTTCCGACTACAATCCGGATGGTCGTCAAGAACACCCACCAATCGGCATTGAGCCCATGTGGTGGGTTACAGCCCAACCTCCCCAAAGATATGCTGAGCGGTAGGGCCTTTGCCCTGCATTGTACAAACATTTGTCTATTTAAAGGGACTGTCACGCAAAAAATTAAAAGTCAAAATTTAAGCAAATTATTTAAATATTTAAAAGCATAAAATAAAACAGTGATAGCTTTTTAACATATTCAATTTACTACTATTAATACCTAATACTACTAAATTAATATCTAAATCTGTTGTTATTATTGAATTTGTTAAATCTTGAATTCCAATGGTTTTGTTTCGGTCTGAATTTATTTTGCTTGTCTTTATTTTTGGAAATATCAAAACTTCGAGCCATGTCTTCCAACTCTTTTGGCACTTCCTGGAAAAGAAAATAAAAATTTTTGTAATAAATAATGATATAATAAAATCTAAATAAGAAGCTGACCCTTTTATCAACTTTATAGATTTATAATGAGCTAGCGCAGGTATGTTTTCCTCTCGTCTGTTGAATGCCAGGTGCAGTCGAATTTTCTTTTATGTCTGAACAGCCAATAAATGCTTTTATGGAATGAAAACTAATCAATATACTTTTAAGAATATATTTTCTACAATAGTATTAATGTTACTACTGTAGAAAATATATGTTTTGTCTGAGTTGCCTAGGTAGGTACCACCGCAGTTCCAGTTGTAGTAAAATTAGTTTATTGGGGTATAAAGATGTGTATCCTGATGAAAATAATGTTTTATCAGTTTTTGGTCTCCTTTATTGCCGCTCTGTTATGGGCAGGCGTATTTAACATAATTCACTTTGTGTTAGTTATGTTATTACCTGATTAGCTTCTTTCAAGACTGCAATCAAGCTCTTTGCCTGTCGTTCATCCTCACTTGATAGTAAGGTATGCGAGACACCTTTATTGTTTTGTCTACCTGTCCTACCAATTCTATGAATATAATCCTCGGAAGTGTTCGGAAAATCGTAGTTGATCACGTGAGTTATACCATCCACATCTGTAAACAAAATAGTTATTGTGCTTATTGTAAACTTTATCAAAAACCTTGTACCATATCTATTGTCAATAAATGAAACGGCATCTAACTTTCATCAGCCAATAGTCCCCACTTCACGTAAAGGCCTTCGCCTGCTTGCCCGATCATAGGGAGCGTTCAAGTATTACGTACGCAATTGGGGGGCGGGGGGTTCGTAAAAGTTACGATGCGTTACACGGGCGCGGGAGGGGTCCTTTCTTACAACTTTACGTAACTTATCTTCTTTTTTTATATAAAAATAGGGCAATAAAACTTTCGTTTACGTCTACGGGGAATCTTCGATGTTTAAATAATTAATAATAAAAGGTTAAAATAATATGTTTTTTATTTGAAGCATTTATTAGTAAAAACTAAAATATCAGGAGATGAAGGAGAAAACAATTTGTGTTTTTGTAAAGCCAAAAATTATAAAAAAAATAAACAAAATACGCGGTGTTGCGACATTAAAAATCTCTTGTTTTATTTAAGGCCATTAAACTATAAAAGGAATAAAAACTATAACACTTTTTGCGACTTCAGGGTAATGATGACTTGAAGTGTTATCGTAACCTTAAGAGGGGGGTGGGGGGGTTACAGAAAAAGTTACGGAGCGTACAGTGGGGGAGGGGGGGTCAAAAATCTTCAAAAATTGCGTTACGTAATATTGAACTCTCCCATGCCAAGCAGAGAGTTCAAAGGATAACTTAATAAAAATTCAAGAATTTACATTATATATTATTTTAAAAACCGTTGGACTGATGGTTTGGTAAATAGCTCATTCATGTTACGAGAGGAGGTCAATAAGTTTTTGGGCACCCATCCCATCAACAACTATTTCATCATCATCAGCTCATTAAACGTCCCACCGAGGCCCGAGTTACCCGTAAGGGTGATTAGGTCCTTAGTCGCACGCGGGCCCAGTGCGGATTGAGACTTCAACCACCCCTTCGAATCTCTTCGCAGGCGTGATAGGTTTCTCAGATGTTTTCCTTCACCGTCCAGAGCCTCGGATAACGTACATAATTTTCGAAATTCGAACATACATTGGTCGTGTCGGGATTTGAACCTCAGCCCTCCCGGTAGGAAGGCGACAGTCCACAATACTGAGCCACCGACGCGCAACAACTATTTAGACAGTTGCTTATTACATGTCAACCGAACGCCGTAGGTGGGTCCGCAATCAAGCCCTTAATATTTTTTAATGCAAACCGATAAATAATGATTATTATTTATTCTACTGTTGAACACCAGGCTCCACCAATGACAATATTTAAATTAAAATCCCAGTTTTAGGAAATATTGCTTTTGCTTTTTCTGGCGACTTAAACAAAGAGCGTATGCCTTTTAAAAGCCGGAACGATTTCGTGCCTCTGGTATTGCAAATGTACATGGGCGGCACAGTCATTAACCATCATATGAGCCGGTTGCTTGGTTGCCTGCTATAGCAGAAACAAATAAAAAGCATCATTTGTTGTTTAGGAAGAGAAAAGTAGATAAGGTGGGGGTTTTAATGGGGAAGTTTAAAAAAAAAATATATATACATTAAGCACGGCCTGATTTATTTAAGTA
>PQWD01011937.1:0-26255 GCA_019425675.1 Leucinodes orbonalis
GAGTTTCTGAGAATCGCATAGCGCTGGTCACTTCAAACCGGTACTGGTGAAGAGCATTAGATGAGGTCTCTCTTATTTAACCGCTCTCATTTTATTACTAGATAATGGTCTCTTTTACCTATTCTGCGCCAGATATCCCGATCCTCCGTATTCCTAATCCAGCCATCACCAATCGCAAGTCACTGGACCTGCGGGCCAGAGGGCATCCTACGCTACGCTTGTGATGCAAGGATGAGGCCTTTGTCCAACAGTTGACGTTCAAAAACTGAAATAAGTATGAATGTATTACAGAAATTAACACGATAGAAAGCTCAGTACTGAATCGTCAAGATAGGTATTCACTGTTGTGCCAGTATCCCAGGAATTACAGGTAAATATGTTTGGAAAGAGTCGCTGTAAAAGAGTGAGTATCGAGTTTCTTGCCGGCTCTTCCCGAAGATCCTACTTATTCCGAACCGGTGGTAGAGTTATAAAAAATATAATAATAACAATTGACGATTCAAAAGTATCTTTAACAGATTTGTTTGAATAAAGTTTTTTTGTTTGTTTCTTGCTTGGATAATTATTGAGTATAAGAGACCTAACATATTTCGTCCCAGGTAGGCTGGTTAGAATATATTGGTACGATACAACACTGTATCTGTTAGCGGCAAGCGCATCATTTGCTATTAGGAAAGCTAGATAATCTCGTTTACTTTTTTTAAAATTATTTATTTATTTTAATTTTGACGACCTATTTAGTGTAACGGTTGATACGTCGGCTGCTACACCAAGGGTTCCTGGTTTGATTCCGGGCAGTACAAACATTTGTGTGCATGAACATGTCTGTTTGTATTGGTTTTCTACGTATTTACAAAAAAGTATATAAGTATGTTTATCTGTTGTTTTGTACCCATACTACAAGCTTGCGCTTAACATGGGGCTAGATGGCATTATGTGAATGTCAGTGGATATTTATTAATTATTAATTAACACCTGCTTGGCTATCTGCATAACCTCCACGCTGTACCTTATAAAATGGTAAGTAATGAGAATGAGACAGTGTTGCGTGGGTGCCATCATAAGAAAGATTGGGAAATCTCATCTTCTTCGGCACTCGCAGTAAGATGGGTCAACAAAGATAATCGATGATCCCTCAATTAATTGAAAGGATTAAACAAATGGTTGCTAAGAAGGTCATAAAGGCCAATGTTCCTGGATAAGATAGGTAAAGGTTATCCGAATGACTTTTGAAGTAGCAACACCGTGCTGCATGCAATATTATATTGAGATAATCCTTTTAACCACAAGAGTTTATTGTATTGACCGATATTAAAATGTTGTTTGTTTTCTTTGTTATCTTTCGTGTTCAATTTCGAGTATCTCTTTGTCTTTTTATAGTAATGGCTTTGTAATGATAAATTCGACGCTTTATTTGTACATTACACATGTACAATAAAGGTCGAATTTTACACAACACGTTTACTATACTAAAATGGATGGGGCAATGCCTGTGCCCAGCAGTGGGACATTCATCTCCGACCAAGTTACCACTACCTTAACGACCCATTTGTGTTGCGGCTGCAACACGAGGGTTCCGGGTTCGATCCCCGGGCAGTACAAACATTTGGTGCATGAACATGTCTGTAAGGTGTCTGGTGTTTTCTATGTATATATATGTATTACAACCCTTTAACATCAATACTGCAGTTAAGGATTCAGATCGGGTGGTGAATTTATTGTTATACTATTTCTTATTTAGCTATATATATATATCTTAAAGATCTTTCAAAATCCAAAAAAAAAGCGGCTGAGCATCTATAATTCAAACATTTCATTTTGCACACAATTCTTCAAAGTTTTTTTCTTATATATCATACTTTGTCTGAAAACTGGATTGGAAAAAATTTTTCAATGTTCATTGTATTGTATTACAATAAAATGTCCGTTTTGTGTACTTCTGTGTGCATACACCATCGCCCGTTATTCGACGATAACAATACCGAACTATTTTTCCAGCCTCGTTCTAGATACAAGGCTGTTTTTCCGTCATCTTGTTGGTATAAACTTCAGCGATAGACAGTTGGGTAAGTTAGTCGATTCTGCTAACATCAGTCAACATGCCTTCCCCTTGTGAACCTGCAAAGGTGAGAAAGTTCATTTAAATAGTTTTAATTTAATTTCTTAAGATTCTTATTGATAAAGGATTAACTCAAGGTAGATTGTGAAGTAGGCATCTATGTCATCTTAATTCTTTATTCTATCTATTTTACCTCTATTCTCCTGCCATATGTTAAATTTTGGTATAATTGTATTCAGAGATGAAGAGGCTATGATATTTCTCGATATTTTGACTTTAGGTACGTCTTTTATTAAAAAGGCAACTGCAATATTTTTAGGGATACTGACTTGATAAAATAATTCGCGGTCAAGCTAACCATCAAGTAGGTTCGTTTAGTACAAATTTATAATTACTGACTCTTTAGTGTTAACATCGTTATGTCAAATCTTAGCATTCAGATTACAATCCTAATTATTCTAATAATCAGTGCAGAGGTAAAAGGTAAAGCAGAGGTTCAGTAGTGGCTATTATAGGTATTTTAAATGATAATCAGAATCTTAATATCAAGCGAATATATAACAGTATAGTAGAGCGTCGGTGGCTCAGTGGTGTGGACTGTCGCCTTCCTACCGGGAGGGCTGAGGTTCAAACCGACACGTACCAATGTATTTTCGATTTTTCGAAAATATATGTACGTTATCCGACGCTCTTACGGTGAAGGAAACATCGTGAGGAAACCTTCATGCACGCCTGCGAAGAGATTCGAAGGTTGTGTGTGAAGTCGTCCAATCCGCACTGGGCCGCGTGGACGACTAAGGCCTAATCACCCTCACGGGTAGGCTCATGCCCCTCGTGGGGACGTTTAATGAGCTGATAATGATGAAAATGATATAAAGTCCTCTCCTTTGAGGGATCGTTTACTTTAAAACCGGTTTATCCTATCGGGTCGCACAATTATATTGATTTATTTTATTATTTCTGTTTCGAGATACCATTATTAATTGATAGAAAATAACGCTATTATTATTATATTACATTACAAAACACCACTTAATATTTGTCGGTTAGCAGTAATATAACGTAGCATTAAAACGTGATAATAGAAAATAAAGATATGATTCACGCTTTATTTGTTAAATTAATGCAAACTGCATATAAAGGTAGAACTTCACATTTTATTTAGTCCCAAAGTGTTTTCAAATAAACAACATTCAATGCACCTTATATAATTAAATGTAAGAGTTATCAGTGTATCACATAACAAAGGAGTAGTCTCCAAGAAGACGCTTTTTGGTACGTCTGTAAATTATAGTCTAACATATTGCCGTTCTTTATCAATGATTATTCCCGTCCTTCAAATTTTGAATCCTTCATAATCTGAATGACCTTTCGCAAGTCATCGGGCTTCAAAAGACCTTCGTTATGCTTGCACTCTAGATTTTGTTTGTTCTACAGGAGCATAAATGTGGGTTTAAATTAATAATGTCAGTCTTGGATACTCCTTTTAGGGGCCAAGGGTCAGAGCACAGACATCCGAATATACAATTAGACTGGACAAGCGCCAGTTTATGGCAGTCCCAGTGTCGCAATTTCTTTTCGTTCTTAGCTGTGAAAAGTTATTATATTTCTTGGTAAATTTACTGATTCATTGCGGATGGCATGTTACAATTGCACAGGATGGCATTTTGGGAAAAACGGTAATTTCTTCTAATATTCGTGCGTCTTGACCGTCTCACAGAGCGTAAACTGGCAGCCAGTGTATGCTCGTTGAGCTTACATTTGTCGCACTTAAAAACGCGGCTTGCCCCATCTCCTGTATTGGGAAATCTGTGGGTCAGAGAGTGGAATAAACCCTTAATATCGTACTTCTCACTTTTCACTTATGAAAAAATAGCAGCTAATGCGTTCGGCTGACGATTGCAAAAGTCAAATAACAATAAACCGAAGAATGATGAATCAATTCCCTCCGTAATCAGGAAACTACCTTAAATCATTGTTCCAGGCTATAATCTTAGGATGATACTTAGTAATATTTTATTTACAGACTCCTGCAAGGACGGATCTTGCAAAGACGACTGCTCTTGCAAGGAGAAAGGGTGTAACGACTGTTCAACCACAGGTATAAAAATAATTTTCTTTATTTAATTCCGATGAACTCTCCATGAAGTATTAGCAGAGATTATGAGGCGATAGTGTCAGATAATATACGTTTTTCGCAAAAGTAAATGGAACTGCTTGTCAAACACCTGGAAGCTGAAAGATATTATCATTGGTCTACAGCGAAAAGAACCTTATAAAATAATAAAACAGAAACTTAAGCAACAGACGTTGGGTCTGATTCATCATCGTGAGCTCATTGTACATCCCGAGGGGCACGAGCCTATCCATATAGGTTGTGCAGTCTTAGTCATCCACGTGGGCCCAGTGCGGATTGGTCGACTCCACGCACAACCTTTGAATCTCTTTACGGCATGCGCAGGTTTCCTCACGATGTTTTCCTTCACCGTAAGAGCGTCAGATAACGTACATATAATTTCGAAAAATCGAATACACATTGGTACTTGGCGGATTTGAACTTGCGCTTTTCAGACTGAAAGGCAACAGTCTGCACCAATGAGCCGCCGACGCTTCTATATTTTCTTAATTGCAGGAGGCTGTTGCTAGTCAAGATAAGAGCTAAAGCATGGACCCGAGCGCCGTACCGACGACCGTCACTCTGCTCCGAGTCTCAGCGTTCCTCGAGACTGCTTTCCTGTCTCCTTCGCTGTTGTTTTCTTCATCACGGTCATGCTCTTCTACTGTCTTATTTAAAATAAACTTCTGTTAAAGAAACCATTGAATTTCTTTTCTGAATTTGTTCCTGTTCTTGTCTGATTGTGGTGTGGTCGAGAAAACGGCTATTACACCAAGGGTCTCGGGTATTTAATAAAAATATATATTTATTATGTTGATCAGTTGCTATAAAGTCATAATACGTGTAAAAGCTCCGTTATTTAATTGAAGCTAATTGGTGATGTGTGAATGTCCATAAAATTCTGGATAACACGGTTCCCCTTTTCTGGTTACATAAACATAATATTATTTTGAAGCTGCTGTAGATAATATTATACACTACCTTCCCCTCTCTTTTAAGGCTTTGTTATCGATTTCCGAAAATAAAATGATGCAATTTTTTCGTTAGTGACAAATAGACTGAATATCAATTTTTAGCTTCGACCTCAAAAATTGCAGAATGCTCCATACAAATTCCCCCCCATTTTAAAGAAGTCGGGTGTTAGAATTTAAAAAAATAAAGCATAGGCTTTGTTTTTTTGTTTTCTGATTGTTTTTGAATGTTCGTCTCTAGGTTACTATCTATCACTATACCAATTTTATCATAATCCATCCAGCTGTTTAGGCGTGAAAGCGTAACAAACGGACAGACAAAATATCTTTTGCATTTATATATTTATAATTCTTTACTTCTTCAATAAGATAAGCCTTAAGTCGAATCTTACTAACTTGGTTACTAACCAGGTTAGTTAAATATGCATATTCTTGTTCAGCAGATCTTTTGATCTTTTGTATACTTTTACTATCACCTTCTTATAATAGCTTTGGATTTTGCCTTAGTGCTGTTTTTCCTTTCTTAGTATGTTTGTTGTGACGTTTGTCTGAAATTCTTAATAAGTGGCACTTAGAACTAAGTAAAGTATTCATTAAATTGTGACTAATAACTAATAGTCTAATTCGTCTCGATTCATCTGTCACTTTTCTATCGACAATATAATATGTTATTCGCATGCATTTGAAAATTGAACCCTTTTGATTTCTACTCAGATACTTTTATTTCATATGGTGTCGAGTTGAAATAATTTATCTATCGTAATTCATAACTTCATATTATGTATCATGGAATAAAATATTGATTGATGAGATTTTAGTGAAGAATTTGGAACAAGTGGCAGAACGTACAACTAGGTCAGAACACTTGGTGGTGCTAGGGTAGATGGTAGACTGTACTGAGTCATCTTGGCAGGAATACAAAACACAAAAATTTACAAAAATATATACATATTTTTCATAATTTTTTTATTAGGTCTTTCGATGGTCATAATGAAGTTTACAGGTAAGTGATTCTTTGTTAGTGAACATTTATTTGAAAACCTATTCGTGTATACTTTTCATTGCACATGAATATAAGATTTGTGTGCCCGAACAATATGAACATGTCTTTTTGTATTGATTTGGAGTTTATATGTATATATTTACTAAAAGTACATAAGTATGATTATTATTGATTATCTAATGTTTAGTACCCATTCTACGAGGTTCACGCTTAACTTGTGGCCAGTAGCGCTGTGTGCAAGTATTATGTTCAATATTTGTTTATTTATTATTATAAAGGTCTCCCCAATACTTTAATAAATCCGCCGACTTTCCGAGAACATCATACTTCAAGATTTGGTCTCTACTCCAAAATTTGTCTGCTCTAACAGCCTGCAACATATTGACTGGCCAACTGCCTTGCTGATTCGGCGAGATATGTCGGTATCTTTGTCGAAAATTTCGCATTCTCACTCTTATTGCATGTAAACCACTTTTTAGCATCATTAGTAAGAGAAGCATTTGAAAATCTTTGGAATTATTTGAAATGACTCATTTTTTTTTAGGCTTTTAGGTATTTGAGTTTGCGTAGAGATGTGGCAGCTCTTTGCATTCTCTACCGCTTGTATCACGGGGAATGCTCGGATGAGCTGTTTGGGCTTCTTCCTGCGGCTGTGTTTCACCACCGTACATTTCGGAGGAACTCTAAATTTCATCCTCACCACCTGGATGATTCGAGGTCTTCCACAGTTCGATTCTGTCGTCATTTTCTCACGTACTACAAAACTGTGGAATGAACTTCCTCTGGAAACATTTCCGGAGCGATACGACCTGGTGTCCTTAAAAAAAAGAGCGTACACACTTTTAAAGGGCTGGCAACGCATTCTGGACCTGAGGTCTTGCAAATGTTCATGTGCGGCGGTGTCACTTACCATGAATGGTGAATCGTATGCTCGTTTGCCTCCTGTTCAATAAAAAAAATGTATTGCTTTTTCCTAAGCACACATTACGTAGCCCAGAAGAGTGTTTCACCTCTTGTTTCTATTTTAAGGATGGGTTAATACAAGATAATACAATTACAGTGACATCAGTCTGTTCTTTAGTTCTCGGCATCACCTCAAAGTGGCAGGATTCAAAAAATATGTTTTTTGAGTAATCATAGAGAAGTGACTAGGTTCATCTATTTTGTTTACTACGCACTTTTTCGAATTTATAAAACACACTAAATTCCACGCCAGAGAAAGTCGAAGGAAAAAGCTAGTATTTTAAATGAAGTCGTCCTCCGGCCCGATGGACCGACCAACGACTTGCGAAAGGTCGGTCACTGGTAGAGGCTGAATGAGGAATGGATATCTGGCGTAAAATGTGGGAGAATCTAGTCCACCAATGGACTACTATAAGTTGTACGGAGAAATAATTTATTAATGTAGTACATTAACGAATCAATTACTTAAAAATGAACCTGCATGTGTGTTTTCTCTATATATACATGTGTACGTCTGAAAATATTATTAAATGAAAAATATATTTGGAGCACCATTTTTATTTCATGATTCAAACAAACTTAAACATATTCTAAGTTATCGAGAAACTTGAATTCGTTTTTGGAAGTCAAACATCGTCTTGATTCTTCTTAGTCATGTCTTCAGCAACAACCACCTGTAAAAGGATTATCATGAAACTCTAAAACCCTTTCATATGGATTCGGGAACATAAATTTATTACAAGAAAAAATTGCAAATTACTAAAAAATGAGGTCCACACTGGCCCAGGACGGATTGTCCGACTTCACGCACAACCACTGAATTTCTTCGTGCGCAGGTTTCCTCAGATGTTTTCCTTCACCGCAAGTGCGTCGGCCAAACGCATATAAATTTCGAAAATTCAAAAATACGTTGTTACGTGGCGGGATTTGATCCTGCACCCGCAGATCGGAAGGGAACAGTCCACCAATGAGCCACCGACGCTCTTTCTACCTACTTAGTTACAATGATTTCCATACCGATTTAGTAGAACAATCGCTGCAGTCGCCTCGCAACTGCAGTCATCTTTGCAGTTAGCGCCATCCTTGCACGAATCTGAACACAGTTTTCACGTTTTGAACATATTAACTTATTCCGACAAGATTTCTGTTGAATATATAGAACTACGGTCAAACGATTAAGCTTATATTCAATCTTTCCTGATTTGTCGGGGAAATAGATGGCACAAGACTTGAGGTCATTTACCGCAAATATATTTGGCACATGATTAAATCTCAAATAACAATAATAAAACTGAAAAAGCTATTCATGTCCTGGCATGCTCCTAAAGCTGGGACAAATGCTGAGTGAGGTCCTATTTGGCATTTATTTGTACTCATTTATTTTTCGTGTATTTTGTCTGTTTTTGCTTAATAAATGTATCTCTTTCTTTCTTCTTACATTCTAGAGGAGTGTCACTTATATAACAAATTATCCGATAACCCTAATTGGTAAGTAATTAGTGTAAAAGTTAGTTGTTTACTAGTAAGTAAAGGACTTGAAACCTAAATTATATAATATTGAAGTCCGTTTTCTAGTTATGTATGGACTATATATCATTAACTATATTCATCTGTAACAAATCACTTTTGAATGGAACGAATTGGTTAATATTCCATTGTTTTATGCACATAACTTACATTACTTATTTAGTGATGTTATTTAGTTATACATTAGGACCTTACCTTTGCAGGGTTCACAGGGAGCTGGCATTGTGGTATAAATGAAGATAGAATTGTTACGAGAATTGATGTCAAATGATGACTGTAATTTATTGAACATTTTCATCAGTTTATATAGAACCTAAAAGCAAAAACTTTGTCCATTGCAAGGTTAGTGTGGAGACCTCGAAGTTTTTACGTACTGCACATTACAAGATGTCTTTATTCGAAAAGGTCACCAGTTTTATCATTAAATCTAAATCATTTTGCATTATTCCAATCCTCTGAATCTGCTTACAGAAATCAGTACGATGCACCGTTCTTATAAATGCATTGGTCACGTCTTGTTTAACGTTTGTTATTAACAACCAATGACAACTTCTTGTTTGAGCTATTTAGAAGTTTTTGCGGTACCGAGTACTGATTTGATATAGTCACGGCTGTGTGGGAAACGTCATGGTTGTTGTTATTATCCAATATTTATGGACAGTCGTGTGCTAATTTTAGACAAATAATTTTTGCAGCTGCAACTTTATTGTTGAATTATGAGAGTGGTAGACGAGAGAACATGTAAGCTTCATTTCATCTAATTATAATTGTTATTCTATATGGTATTGAACGTCGGTGGCTCATTGGTATGTACTGCCTTTCGATCTGGAGGGGGCAGGTTCAAATTCCGCCACGTACCTATATTTTCGAATTTTTGAAATTATCTGTACGTTTTTCGACGCTTTTACAGTAAAGGAAAACATCGGGAGAAAACTGCGCATGCTGCGAAGAGATTCAAAGGTTGTGCGAGATGTCGGCCAAATAATCCGCACTGAGCCCGCGTGGACGAACAAAGCCTAATCACCCTTTACGGATAGGCTCGTGCCCCTCGGTGGGGACATTATAATGATCTGATGAAGATGATTATATTGAAATCTATTTGTTGTAATTAATTTAATTCACAATCCAATTAATTTAAGTGAGTTCTTTCAATTTTAAAGAAGCGTTTCGTGCATGCTGCGAATTACTATGCCGACTTATTAGAACTAAATTTTCATCACCATTTTCATCACCCCTACTCTTCCCACATGTGCATTGAGACTCCTAAAACTAGTTTAGGGATAATGTATGAATAACAGCACTATCTCATGCAAATATTTTTATAGGATGCTATCTCAAGTCCGCTTGCCAAGTGTGGAAATTATTGCGTGGTAATTTAACTCTTCACTATGGTGCTGAAGGGCCAGAAGGTCTTAATAAAGTAGCTTAGGGCGCTTCTGATATACCAATGACTTGCAACTGGACCTGACTGGACTGGAATGAGCAAATAGACTGTAAGTTTTAGTGCAAAGTGCAGTCATCGAGAAAACAAAAGCGCATCATGTAAAACTTATTTAATGACATTTGTTTCAATTTTTTTTTAAATCTAGATCCGCTGGTCCCATGGAGTGGAGATTGCGAACCGGGTTGCGATTGCCATGATGTCAAGTTCAATAGTAAGTTTTAATTCAATGAACTATTATATGTAAAGTCAGGGAAAAAAAAATTTATTTGGGTTTGAAACAATGCTGTCCCATCGGACCGTTACTCTTTTTTCGGACTGACTACTGCTGTTGACGGCAGATGGCCTTTACAGCTTCACCGGACGAACAGCGAGCGCAGATGTCTCTCAGCCCTAGGACCGTAACTCATAGGCTACATGGACCAATGTATGATGACTGGTCGTCGATGCCTGTGTCGCGTTGCACCATTTGCACCACAAAGAAGTTCTAACAAATACAAATAGACATGTTCATGCACACAAATGTTTGTACTGCCCGGGGGATCTAACCCGGAACTATTGATAATAGTATAAATATCATCATCACATTTTCAAATACTGTTTTTCCTACAAACTTCAGCTTAGCGCTCAATAAACAAGCTCTATGCGACTAGCGAGTTCGGCTGACGATTCCACAAATCAAACAACAATTGCGAAGGTCATTCATCTGAGGGATGACCGAAAAATGTTACCATTTGTCCCTCCGCGAGAAAGTCATTATCATCAGCTCATATACGTCACCACTGAGGCACAGGAGCCTACCCGTATAGGATGTATAGACCTTAGTCGTCCACGCGGGCCCACTGCGGATCGGCCAACTTCACGCGTAACCTTTGAATCTCTTCGCAGGCGAGCGCAGGTTGCCTCGTGATGTTATCCTTCACCGTAAGCATTATTTTATTAATTTATATTTAAATCACGAAAATATAGGTACCTAGTGAACAAAATATTATCTAGAATGATTCCGAAACAACGTCATGAGCATGTGAAGGTCGTCAGTTATCGGTGGGTCAATAAACTTAGCAAAAAGGTATTATAGTGTACTATTTTATTGACTTTGAGATACTTCGAAGTAACGGGTTCTTCACACTTTAGACTTACAATGTCGTGATGAATTTTATTAATTTATTCTTTGATGATACCTATCAATAAATTATGAAATAACGTGATAACTTTCCTGACTAATCATAATCATCATCAGCTCATTAAACGTCCCCACCGAGGGGCACGAGCCTACCCGTATAGGCTGATCAGGCCTTAGTCGTCCACGAGGCCCAGTGTGTGTTGGACGACTTCACGCACAATCTTTGAATTTCTTTGCAGGCGTGCGCAGGTTCCTTCATGATGTTTTCCTTCGCCGTAAGAGCCCGATGCTCTACGGTACATATATTTTTCTTAAATTCGAAAACACATTGGTACCTGACTAATACCTATACATTACAACCTTAACGGGTAGTCTCGTGCCCCTCGTTGGGAACATATAATGAGCAATAATATCATATCCTCACCCATATATATTACCTATATATATAAGGGTATATCCATACCCTTCACTATCGGTGAGGAGACTCTCCAACAATGTAAACGTACGTTAAAGAAGGTGATGTATAATTGCTCAGGTGATTGTTGGATGACAAAGTCTGTAAAGAGATCAATTTTATTTATCAAGTAAATTGTCTTTGTTTACAGGTACATGTATGCAATGAAGTACCTACTTTTAAATACGCCTGCAGATTTACAACAAAGATTCGATTATTATTTTTAAAAATGTTTAGTTTATGAGAATTTATTTGTTGGTAATTTATGAAATATTCATTTTGAACATGGCAAGTTGGTTTACTGTTTGTTGTCAATATATTAAATGTAAATAAAGTGGAAAAGGATTTTATTGTATTTCTACATTTATTGCTGTAGTACATTGTCCAATGCTTTGCAAAGCCTTCTCTCAGTGATTTTCATTGTTAAGTGCTTTCACCGTGTGCGGCTCTACAAACTCTCTATAAGTAGATAATTAATCTCCATGGTTATGTGATTTAGACCTTTTCTTATGTCCGGATTTCTATAACTTTAAGGCAGTGGCGTGAATTGGATTATGAGAAGGGTATGCAAAGTGAATGACCCTAATCGCAAAAATTATTTTTAAATAATAAGTAAAACTTATATGAGAATGCTATCACTTAGTGTGCGCTCACCATGTAATTGAAACCACGACGCAAAGACCAAAAGGATTTTGGCAATAACTTAAATAAATGATGGAGGCTTAAATAGATTATATGAAATGACCAATTCTCTTCACCAGTTCAAATAGTCAAGATATTGACTTAGATTTAGGTACCAAATTCCATGTTAAATTGCCTTACACACGTTGAAAAATAAACACTACAAAATAATCATGAAATGTACACAAAATCCAATAAAACGCAAAATAAGCCAAACAATAATAAATCTTATTTATTAATTTCAGCTTCTGTAATCATTATAAGGTACATATCTAGTTAAACAAATATCTTACGATTTTCAAATGTTTTTAAATTTTGTTGATAATTAATTTTTTGACATAATTCCGTTTCACATTTCGCGCCTCCATTAAACCTTAAAACCCATTTTATAAGGTCCACAATTTGTTTTGTCACTCAAAGAATATAACAAAATTTGCATAAAATAAACATAACAATGCATTAAGTAACGGTTTTTGATAGTTATATAAAGTAAACATAGGATTAAACTGTATTTGGTAGAATGTATGCTACTTTTTGGGAGTAGCACAAGAGTCCCCGCTGCATGAAGACTTCTTGGAAGCGCAGTTGCAAGAAGAATCGCACTTGCAGTTCTGACAGCACTCTGCGGCTGTGCATTTGCAATCTGCAACAAAAATTAATAAGTTTATTTAAACCATTAAATCAATATAAAAGACCTCTCTCTGCCTTCAACCTGCAGTCCACTGCTGTGCATAGGTCTCCCCTATTTTGTGGCAAATATCCTGGCCCGCTCCGCTTTCTCCATCTAGACCCCACCAGCGATCTTTCACAAGTTGTCGGTCCATGCATCGAGCCAGAGGGCATCTTACGCTAAGCTTGCCAAAACGCGGTCTCTACTCCTCCGATTAAAGACTTGGGGGGTTACCGCCATCTCCCACAATAATATTACTTCGTCTTTTCTGGTACAAAAATGCTGACGTATCATTATAACATTACTGTTTTAAGAGTTACGTATCATCACGAGTGACGTATCATTATAACATTACTGTTTTAACATAGATCACCAAACAAATTGGACAATTCATGCAAATAACTATGTTCGTATTAATAGCTTTGTTTTTGCTTTGAAAGCTTTAGCTAGAGTCGCAAATATTGAAACCGTGCTAACTGCCTATAACGGTTTGTGGCATCTATATTAAGGTATGGATAATATTTGGGGTAACTGCATTAGTAAATTAGATATCTTTAGAGCCAAAAAAAAGTGTATCAGGGCGATATGTCTTTAAAGAGAAGACAGTTGCCGTCCTTACTTCATAGAGCTCAGGATACTCACTGTGCCATGTCTCTACATCTATGAAACTGCAATGTTGTTAGGAGAAATCGACATCTGTTTCCTATAATATCTGATGGCCAGCTGAAGAAAAGCAAACGTCATGGGAACAAGTTAAAAGCACCCGTTACAAGCACTGCCTTAAATCCAATGGAATTTCTGCATGGCCCCCAAAATTTATAATAAATGCCCACAGATTTAAAGACAAGAATAGCAACTTGTTTCGTAAGGAACTCCTAGCCTTGCTAACAAGGAAAGCATACTACACTGTAACGGAGTTTTTAAACAGACCAATTATAATGTGTGTATGAGTGTTGTTATGCTGTAAATGTATTCTTGATAATTTTTGAAATATATAACACTATTAATTTGACATTTTATATTAAGATTTGGTATTAATTTTATTAACTATTTGACATAATGACATAACACTTGTAATTAGACATTAATTTTATAAACTCTTTTGACATATTAGTTGATTATACTTGTGATACAATAAAGTGCTAACATAAATAATTTTTTATATGTGATTAATATTAATTGGAATGTAAAATGTAATGTTGTATCGGGCACATCATATAATTCAATTGAATTAAAATTTGTACGCCTCATATTGGCAAGACATAGTGTAACATTATTTCACATGACGCTTACCAACTGTAAAAATTTTTACCACCTGTGTCTTACAAATAAATGTTTATTATTATTATTATTATTATATTATTATGAGACTGCGACAACCTGTACATGGTGAAATCAAGAACAGTAGCTTTTTTTTAAAAAAAGAACCTAATCATGATTTAAAATCCTGAAATCACGCTGTGTACACCGTCTCTGGGCTACAGTCCTGTCCAGTCAACTGTTTTATTTTAATGTGTTTCATGTAAAGACTGTATTCTGTTTGTGTACCATAAATAAATAAATAAAAGTACATCCCTCAAATGATAGGAAAATTTATTGATATAGAATCAAATATTTTTAAAACCTAAAAATCATGTTAACACTTTGTGATTGATCAATAGTACATATTATATTATATTAACAAAAAATTTTACTTAATAAAAATATTAATTTTCAATTAAATATAGGCTGAGGCGGGTTCACGGAAAGCTGCGCACTAAAAAAAGGAGTACGAGATATAATAAATTATCGAATTGCTCAATGCAATGCGATTATTTATTTATTTTGTAAAACTTTTATGATAATTCAATATGATATTATGTTCCCATAAAAGAATTCCATAAAATGAGTACAATAATAGGACGAATGGATGTCAATTATTCGAAATTCACCCTGTGTATCACCATATGGATAAGTAATTTATAAATATTCATATTTAAACGACTCAAATAACGTGTTCTATGAACTTAACCCTTTGACCGCCAAAGTCGCCTTAAGGCGCCAGACACAATAAATTTTTAATGGGTTAAAGTATATAAAGTATACTTACTTGAAATTTTTAAAATCTTTTATGTCTAGTACCTAAACAATAGTTGGAAGGATGTTCGAATGTAGGATTAGAATCCATACAGGTCGGCATACGCTTGTTTATCCGTTCCGCGGACACCACGCTGGTGCCCGGTAAAATTGATTGAATAATTGCTCAGACTAGAAACTGTAAACAAAGAGCCGATAACCAAGGCTGTCTGCGTGTTTATAAATACGAGCATACCTAACGGAAAACATGGAGCGTTGTTTATCGTTTGTGGGTAACTAACTAAACCGAATGTTTAGTTTCCATGTCTGTTCGTCTAAATATTCCTTAATCGCGGTGGGCGTTAAGGAATTTTTGGTTATATGACACCTAGTTTATTTTATTTATTTATTACATTCTTTATTGCACTGTACACAAAAAAAGCAACATTAAGAATAAATATAGTTTATCAAGTACAATGGGCGGCCTTATCGCACATGGCAATGGTTTAGTTCAAATACACAACAAAAATAAGATATTAATATGAAATAATGATAAAAGAACCGAAAAACTACACGACTTATACTTTGTTGAGTTTTTCCATCAGGTCGGGAGACAATCGCACCGTACGCTTGCCAAGACACAGCCAACGCACTAGAACCGATGGAACATTGGTTTAAATCTACGTTTTCTATAAACCATTTTTTTAATTACTGATTATGGTAACATTCCTTCATTTCGATTACTTACAATTAAATGGAAAGCGTGTAGAATAAAAGATGTAGGTAGGATCAAAAAAAGAATCACTACTTCCTTCAATACACAAACAATAAATTTATATTATCGAACAGATCCACAACAAGAATACTAACTTTCATATAAAAAAATATTTAAGATAATAATACTTACAAAAGAACGTTATAATGAAAACAAAAAAATTAAAACCTGAATTCAAAATATTAAGTAATGATTAATTAAATAGCCGCTTTTACGTATTTTAAGAAATACTATTATTATTTGTATTTTATTTACTCCAAAGGGGTAAGAACAGGCCAAAATGTATAGGGAATCAACCAATATTAACAATGCATCATACCATTCATATTGAAAAAACTAATCTGGGAAACACCCAGGTAAATTATGGGGAATTTAGTAAGGTACTCATTTTGATACTTTATTTTTTATTATTGTGTAATTTATCTTTTTTACTTGAAGCTATAATTAAATAATAAAGTTCAAGGAAACGTTTAATATCTATATAATAAAACCATAACTTACTGTCTCCGCATCCACCGCAAGGCATCTTGAAAGATGGTTCTAGTAAATTCTGGATTTGTGGTAAAACAGTCAGTCGCGTCGCAGTGCAATCAACGTTGTATGCACCGGCGCACTCGGCTGCAGTTTATATTTGCGATATCAACACATGTTCGGATATCCATTCGTAGCTAGAATTTCCAGCTGAATAAATAAATGTATACTTTTATAATTGCATCCGAAAGCATTACCTACGCCGGTTTTTCTTAAGTATTTGTTTGTAATTTTTCACAAATTAGGTACTTCTACTTGAAAATTTTTAAGACAAATTTATATGTACGCAATATGGAATTATCATCTAAAAAAAATTTGAATCATTACTTTTTTCCATAATTTTCTTTTTTTTATCATCTATAGGCAGACATTTGACCGCCATCTCACCTGATGGCAAGTGATGAAGCGACCTAGGATGGATCATGCCTATATATTCTTGTTTCTACAGGTGTACTAAACAAATAGTTATTGTGTTTTATTACAACTCGTATTTCTATAACTTCAGTCGTCAGAAATTTTGGTTATTTTTTATCTACTACATGAACTTTTCGCTGTTAGCGGCATAATAAATATTTATCATACTCATCTTTATCCTCTTCAGATAAAATTTCCAGAAAACACTAAGTTTACCTAAAGAAATCACATGATAAAAAAAGCTTGTCAGTTCAAATATTTTTTAATTATTTTTAGGTTTGCCAAGTTATACCTACCAGTGCCTTTGGACACTCGCAACTCCGAAGGAGCAACGAGTAAGTAGCCAGCCTTTAAAGAGAGAGAGAGAAATAGAAAAATAACGACGGGAAGGGGAAATTGGGCCTTAGTAACATCGCTCACAAGTGTTTCTTACGCCGGTTTAGGGCGAGGCCTCGTTTTGGTGCGTCACGTTGTTGCAGAGTCGTCGCTGCGCCGTCTACCATATAGTTATTTAAAGCATAAGCTTTAAATATATATCAAATATAAATTTTTTTATATATATAAAGTTAAAATACCCATGCGAAGCTGGGGCGGACCGTTATTAGTGAAGAAAATGAGCGTCTGGAAATTTTATAGGGAAAGTTTATGTCATAAAATAAACATAATATTCTTCATATAATATTCGAATGCATATCCGAATGGTCACACAGACATAATCTAGAATGCAGATTTGTACAGCTTGGTTCTTTGAGTGCCTAACATAAAATGAAAAGGTACTAAGTAAACTGCATCAACTGAAGGTAACTATAAACACGCAATCCAATGCTTGCACAGTTCTATCGATTTTAAAAAGGTATAAAAGAACTGAGCATTGTATTGCTTACCGATCGATTTAGGTTTGTATACGAATTGATTAGCTTCAATTGAGTAAAATTAGGGTCGTGTGGCTAATTTTGCACTCGTCCCAGTGCGTCGTTGTTCGAAACTCCTTGAGTGGATGAGATAGGGCAAACTTTTCCATTTGTTTGTTTACATTTGTGCAAATGCAATACCATATTTAAGGGATAAACTCATCAAAAAATTGCTCAAACCTTAATTTATTCAATAAAGCAAAATTTGTTATTCTTTAGGCTGAGAGCCATGGGCTTTTCAGAACAGTCAACCTGAAAGAAAAGTTGGTTATTTTGGTATAGCATTTACCGCAGCTCAAAGGCATGACCCATGAGACAGCAGAATTTTTTTTTTGGGAGACAGTTCTCCCCACCGATCCTTTGACCGTCTGTAAAAGGTCATGTTCAGAGAGGTGTAGCAGTTCCCTTTTAAAAGGCAATGTTTAATGAGAGATGCACTGATTTCTGTTCTCCTATCTTTTGCCTTTGAGCCGACATTTAAGAGCACTTGCAGTGCGAAGGTTTGGCAGCGCAGCGCCCGGAGTGGCACCGGCTTGTTCAGAGGCAGTATTGTGTTATTGAGGTTTGCGTATGGCTAATATAGACGCTAAACGCAATGAATTAAAAGCCCGAACACCCGTGACCAATCAGTATAATTATGTTAATGGTAAACTCACGAATGCACGATGTGCTCTGCTGCAATGTTTACTGCAAATATCACCTTAATAAGCGCATATGCGCCTATTATTAGGATTCGAACTGGTCGTCATGACCAAAAACAGTCCGGTCATTCATTCATTCATGAACACCTGATGCTTAAATTGCCTCAGTTATATTCAACTAATAGCTTTTGCTTTTTATATTCATCAGGAGAGGACTAAGGCCTAACCACCCTATACGGGTAGGCTCGTGCCCCTCGGTGGGGACGTTTAATGAGCTGATGATGACAGGAGAGCAAAGTGTTGCACAACCAAAGCTTCAAAAAAAGGGATTCTCACAAAAACAGCTGCCTCAAATGTATGTAAGTATATTTAAAAACATATCAAGTTTTTTGTTGTGAGATAAATGAACAATGAGAGCCACACATTGTCAAAGCTAATTTCTTAGGTAATAGAGATCTAGATGGCGCGTGGTGTATGAAAACATTCTTCGACATTTTCTATGCATGCGCCCAATTTTTATAGATTACGATTTCGGATAATGTTTGAAATGGAAAAATTTGTACCTACTATTATAAATATTTTTGTTGTAATGTTATTATTACCAATCATCATTGTTCCAAAGCTGAATAAAGGCTTCCATCCAGTCGACATCCATCACCATACACATAGCTATGTTATTATCATTCGATATTTTTAATTTTTTTTTATGTTATAAGTGTACAGGACGGTCTGGACGCTCACCTGATGGTAAGTGATACGCCAGACTATGACAGAGCGGCATTAAAGGAGACCAACAACTGACAGACAGTTATTATCCTCCATCAATGCCGCACTGCGCCCGTCACCTGAGACAACAGATGTTAGGTCTCTTATACCCGGTAATTTTACTAGCTACGGTGCCCTCATCCCGAAACACAAAATTACATAACACTCCTGTTTCACGGGATGATATCTGGCACTGCGGTGGTACCTACCTAGACGACTCAGTATCATGTCTACCACCTAGTAAATCGGCTTACTTATCACTTTATTGTAATTTTAATTGAATATAATATTATTGTGTAAATACGTATGTACCAAGTACATACGTTAATTTTGCCTGAATATTATTAAATTTCAATTAATTTTAAGAAACGTCTATGATAATAATTATACGCTTGCTCCTCTATATTTATATATGAAATTAGTGTAAGTTCCTACTACTTAGGGTTTTTTTTATTGTTGGTACTTAGTTAGGGTATTGCAGACTGAATTACCTGATTATCCGAAAGGTTCCATTCATCGGAAGGCACGACCCATCTGTCCCGGATAGTAACATGGCGTTCATTACACCTAAACACGTCAGAGGTTAGTCGCTTTAGAAACAGACACCGGGGTTGATTTTTCAACAATCTGTGTAGCTACTCGATAAAAAGATTTACATTGCATCCAAGTATGCATTTGTTTGATTTGATAAGTATCTTATGCAATTGTTGGTGTAATGTAGCCGGATATCAGAACCTGATAAAGTAAATAGACATTACTATATACATAGACTATTACTTAATCTCTTTGAAATGTTTTTCTTTCTTTCTTTTCTTTCTTTCTTTTTATTATTCATTCAACCACAAAAGTTTTGCCCGCAGTGGATTTGGAACCTAAGATATTATATTTTTTCTTACCAAAGGGCAATTTATGAGCGACAAGGGCCTCGCGCTCGAGAAGTATACTAGGGTACAATAATTTACAAAGAAGGCAGACCGATAAAAACTCTTTACATTGTTTGTCCCGAAAGTGGTCACCATTATTCATAGACGTAACGCCTTTATGATTGATTTGGACAACTGAGACTCTAAAGGTTTGAATTTGTAATTTATAATGGTGGAGTTCTTATGTATTATAAATACATCTATTAGAACAGGCGTGTATCCTAAGGTGTGGCAAGAAGCCGTCGTAAAACCATTACCAAAAAAACCCTTACCGACCACTTTATCGGACCTACGGCCAGTAAGTATTTTGCCATGCCTGTCAAAGGTATTGGAGAGGGCAATCGCAAATCAAATTAGAGGATATCTTGAGAATCATGACATGTTACCGATTAAACAATCAGGATTTAGGCGAAGATACAGTACCTCCACTGCACTTCTCGACGTCGTCGATAATATCCTGCACGCAATAGATAAGGGAAAAGGTACTCTTTTCACTCTGCTTGATGTAACCAGAGCTTTCGGCTGTCTTAATATCTCGCTACTCTTGGCAAAAATGCGCTACTATGGTTTTAATATATTATGTAAAAATATTATATAAAACATTCTGAGGCGATCTTGTCCGTGCGCCTACTCACTCGGGCTCACGGAAAATCAGCGTCAGGGTCCGATCACCGGACCATGGCACATGCTGAGTGGGTCCATTTACTTTGGACAACGTAGCACAATGAAATTGACATTTAGTGTGTTTTTGTTATGCTTGAGTTGCGATGTGCAAAAATAATAAATTCTTTCTTTCTTTCTTTCTTATGTATAAAATACTGTGGGCCTCGCTTATTTCGCCCACGTCTAAGTTTGACCTTGCTGCACCACTCCCCAGGGTATGCCGGAGAATAAATTCTCTAGTATCTCCATTACCCATAGTTTAACAAGTAACAAACTTTTATTCAGTGTATTTTTTATGTTATTTAGTGAACAGGACGGTCGCCTGATGGTAACTGATACGCTTGACCATGACAGCGGCATCTAATCTGTTATTAATCCTCCATCAACGTCGCATTGCGCCCGACACTCGAGACAGCAGATGTTAGGTCCCTTATCCTTGTAGATGTTAGGTCCCTTATCCCTGTAATTTTACTAGCTACAGCGCCCTCATCCCGAAACTTAAAACTAATAGCACTCCTATTTCACGAGACGATATCTGGCTCTGCGGTGGAACCTATCTAGACAACTCAGTACCGAGACTAGCGCCTAGTAAATAGCTATGTATAAAATACTATGGGCTTCGCTAATTTCGCCCACATCTAGGTTAGTCCTTTCTACACCAGTCCCCAGGGAACGCCTTTTTAACAAATAACAAACATTACGCAATGTACAAAATGACTAAATCGGCACTTCCGTTGCGGAAGTACACAGAGTTACCTGAAGAATGCTATTTTAAATGATTCATATTAACGTTATAAGCAATTTCCAGTGAATCCATAAACCGTAGAAAAACAACGTTATCTGTATCACAATGGCTTATGATAAAGCGCTTATCGATTTCATAGTGGATCGTTGTGACTTTGTTTGAAAGAGGTATTAACAGGAACTTACCGCATAACAGTGATATGTTTATAGGTATAAATAATTTTGTACCATTTAAAACCTCAGTTTTTCTCTTCAGCCTATCGCAGTCCACTGATGGACATAGGTCTCCCCCATTTTGCGCCAGATATCGCGGTTCCTTTCGCAAGTCAACCTCAATTCATAAAAGAGATAATATCTATAGACTCATTTATGGGTACCTATACTAGTAATCAAGCGTTTACATAATAAATGCGTCTTAGAGATGCAGGATTCAATCAAAACGTTTTTTTCTGAAAAGATTTTGGAGTTTTTTTTACGAACTTCCACGTGTGGGGTATCAATGTGTAGGTCTTGAAAAATACTCTTCCAAAGTGGAATAACTGAGCTAGGTAAATAGGTATCGAAGTAGATATTAAGTTAATCAGATACATGCCATGCATAGAACTTTTTTTTACGTCTAAAACACAATCATGGTATTGCAAATTCCTTCTTATTTCAATAAGTACTGTCAAATAGTTGCTGTTACGAGTAAACAAAAAACATGCTATTTAAACAAAGTAAGTATTATTTCCTCGAGGTATTTAGTCATATGACCTTGAGGGAATCCCAGGACAACTGCCCTGAGTTGACTTAGTATTAGAAATTATGATATATGGTAAAGGTAAAAAATATCACTATGTGAGAAAAATATAAACATCTATTTAACAAATAGTCATATTTAAATGTAAACAAAGATATCATATTTTTTGTATTTTAAGATAAATGGAACATTATATAAAAGAAATTAAGTTTAAACATAAAAACAAGACTTTAAACTGCTGATAGCCCTTCGACCTCTGCAAGTATATTATCTGCTCTACACAAAATATGTGTTTCTACACTTGTTAAAACAATAATTGCAATTTTAATAACAGTGAATGTGGCTTATTTATAAAGACAGTACCATACATAATAACCCACTCACAAGCAAGTACGGAAACTAAAACTACATTATAAAAATGCGTAGGGCAACGTGGATTAGGACGAAAAATTTGGCGCACCTCTCGTTCCTATTTACAATCTTATCATATCTCTGACTGATAACGCCATATCAATGAGCACACAACGTACCTCATACCAGTCCACTACCACAATAGCGAAGCACCTGTTGTCGCTTGAAAAATTGATAACGGTCAGGCAAAAAATAATGTGATCAAAGATAAAAGGAGGTTAAGAACAATGGGTGTAAAATTTTTAGTTTTAGCGTTTTTAGTTTTAAGTGTTAGTGTTTTCGGACAAGATTTAGTTGATAATGACAAAGAAAAGACAGGTGATGAACCGATTGCAGTTGACCCAGCAGTTGAAATACCACAACCGGATCCTGAAGTTTTGCAAAATTTAGATGAAAATACAGAAACCAAAGATGTGGATGAACCGCAGGTGAATGATGTTGATGGATCGCCAGTAGAAGTGCTGCCAGAAATCCAGCCAGAACTGCAAGTGAGAAGCGGGAAGTATCAACTAGCAGATGGATTGGTTGGTGAAGAACCAACAGAGTTGGAAGCAATTGATGTGAACTCAGAAGGAGAGCAAAGTGAGAGACAGTTGATGCTCCCACCAGACACCACTGCTACTACTAACGAATATGGTATGTATTATTAATATCGTCTTCATCATCATCTCAACTCATTATACATCCCCACCGAGGGGCACGAGCCTACCCGTAAAGAGTGTATAGGTCTTACTCGTTTACGCCGGCCCATTCGGATCGGCAGACTTTACGCACAACCTTTGAATCTCTTCGTAGGAGTGCGCATGTTTCCTCCTCTTATTAATATACCTTATCCACTTTTGGGAACCTTAAAATTAAATATATATGCATGCCTTTGTTCTCACATTAGTAAAGAACTATGGAATTCATAAATGACTCACTGACACATTACTGATAAATATAGGTGGACGCCATTTTGTAAAACAAATACGATAACTTTTGTTTTTACTTGTTGAAGCTTTGATGATTGCTTTGGCATTCTTGCTCAAATTTAAAAGTATACAATAAAAGAAATTTACAAATTATGTAATTTTATAATGTAGGTTTATTAAAGCATCTATCAATTCTAAATCACTCAGAAGCATCTATCA
The DNA here is from genome assembly GCA_019425675.1 of Leucinodes orbonalis. Lineage (NCBI taxonomy): Eukaryota > Metazoa > Arthropoda > Insecta > Lepidoptera > Crambidae > Leucinodes > Leucinodes orbonalis. Next base: position 23,711 of record PQWD01011937.1, read on the forward strand.
ATGCGTGTGAGCGGCTTATACTTTATTATCTCCGATAGTGTGACGGGCGTGGTCAGGAAATAAAATGTTTTATTTCAGACATTTTAGGTTTCAATTCAAAGAAGCTGTTAGTGTTTTATCTCATAACTGAATATATACAATATTACTAAATTTAACTTTAGCATGAGTGTTTTAGAGTCCTTTAGATTACTACGAGTAATTGTTATCAATGAAGCAGCATAACTGCAATAATTGGGCAGAAATGCTGCTTCTATTCTGAATTCATTGAAATATGTTGTATCCAACTCTTTGTGAAACACCCAGAACTAATGACTGTTTTATTCTTCCTCTTTGTCTGTGATATTTATTTAGAACATTAGTCATATTCTCTTAAAGTAATGCCATCAGATAAATCCTGGTACTAAAATGACTCAGATTAAATGAACTTACTCTATATCCATTCAACAAAGAGCTGCAACCCTAGTAATGTCAATATATGTATGTGGATTTGGAAGTTTTGGAAAATGTTTATGTTTCTCCAAACCTACAGACACATCAAAACTACTGTACTCGTCAAATGCTTGTTGACGAGCCGCAATAGCCTCGTTTGTTTATGTTATTTGACAGGGTACCTAATGTACCTTCGTCATAAGTACCTGTATCGCCTAGAAAATACCCAATACAGGATTGTCCTCCAACCTGAAACTCAAGAAGGGTACCCCACAAGCTCAGATTGGCTTGGGCTCTAAAAGATAATATCGGGGACCTCGAATACCTTAGGTTACAAATGAAAGCCTTGCTACGATTCGAATGGGAAACTAATGACCGGAGTGATACCACAAAACGCTTTACATCACACAAAGCGCTTTGTTTTGACCGGAAGCCCAAAACCCCTTACTACTTCCCCCCCCCCCTATTTTACATTTTCGCTATTATAAAGGTCAGCAACGTTATGATTACATGATACTGTCATTATATATTGATGTGGTTCATAATTATAATACAGCTGAAATATAATTATGAACCACAATTAGTAAGATGAATACTCAAACAACTCTATGTATCGTTACTGCAATATTTATGAAATCAAAACTTTGTTACAGTTTTAATGCCGTAAATACAAATATTTTAGAAATTATATTGTTCATCGCCTACTTCTGGGCAACGTGGCGCTTAGTGTTAAAATAATAAAAAATGAGGTTACAGTTTTGCTAGTTACCTGATATCAAAGAGTTATCAGTGATAAGGGACGCACCTTACATGTCTTTGGTAATTACATACAATTTGATTCAAGTACATATGTAGGGCTATCTGATAATGAGGACACATTAAAACAGTTTAGACATAACCTAAAATTATAAACACATTCATGTTAATAAATAACAATTGCATAATATTGCATTTTACACCACAAATAATCTCTAATTCAGGGTACAAGTTAGGAAGTACACTAACAAGTTAAAGTGTATAAATATGAATATTGCATGGATCTTTACAGGCAAAGCAATATGGGAGTAGGAAGAGAAAATATGAATATTTAAATATTTTGATACCTTCGATGACTCATTGGTGTGGACTGTTACCTTTTGATCTGGAGGGTGCAGGTTCAAATCCAGCCACATGCCAAAGTCTTTTCGAATTTTCGAAATAATATGTACTTTTATCCGACGCTCTTACGGTGAAGGAAAACGTCGTGAGGAAACCTGTCTGCGATGAGATTCAAAGGTCGTGCGTGAAGTCGACCAATCCGTATGAGGCCTGCGTGTCGACTACAGTCTATAAACCCTTAACGAGTAGGCTAGTACCCCTCGATGGACACGTATGAGCTGATGATGATGAAACATTATGATTAGTATGGCTATTAAGAGATACATTAATTGTAATTGTTTAATTAGTTTAATTTTACTGGGGGAATCACCTTATTGTTTAATCATTATTTTATTCATATACCTTATCCAAATATTAATATTCATTTAATGCCTAGAGACCATTTATGTCAACTGTGCTTGCCGCGGCAGTTTGTTATTAAGACTACACACTTGTTTTTATCTTTTACAAATGTATATTGGCAATGTAATAAGTGTATGGCTTGTAAACTATCCTATTAAATAAATAATAGTCAGCTTATTAAATAATTAGAATTTTAGTATAATAGAATAGTCAACGTGGTAGAAATGACGCTGCATCCCTTTTTAATATGGGAAGCAGAAGTTTAATATACATGTTGCACTGCCAGAATTAATCGTCAGCGCGATACGCAACTATTTAAAAACCCAGTGTGATCGTGTGACCTAAAATTTTCATCCTTGTACAAGCATCTAGCTAGATGAAGTCATGTTGCCTCGACTAGGTGATGTTGAAATATTTGTGTGTCTTGATAACTGAGAAGCCCTTATCTGTTAAGTGCACGCAATTTGCCTTTTGAGAGCCCATCTGATTACCATACCATCTGAGTACCGCTCTAACGTAGGGTATTGAGTAAACGGATATCTGAGTTATATGTCGAAAGAAAAAAATCCTATCTATAACTTTATACCACGAAAAAAAATAGTTTCATTATTTAAAT